>JAULBY010051916.1:0-11681 GCA_032358315.1 Ophiocytium majus
TCGTCATTAAGGCGCCGTCAGGCTTGCGGGGGGTCGGTATACAGGGCTATATGCCGCTGCACAACGACCCCCTCGTTGTACAAGACCCCCTCGTTATACATCGTGCTTGACCGTTATCCACTAGAGTGCTGTGGCAACTTCAACTTGCTTGCAGCGCCATTTTGTTAGCTAGCACACAGGAGACAGCATGTTTTGTCATGCCTTTTACGCACATGCGCACGCCATGTGCGCAGGGCTTTCCGCGCCCTAAGCGGATTTCACAAAGCACAGCAGATAATAACATGCATTTCACGCCGCCCGGATCCACCACTGCCTCAGGTATCGGAGTACAAAATGCCCCCAAGTACACCCACCCCCTGGATAAGACTTTTCCGGTGGAGGAAACGTGGCGTGTGTGGCGCAACACCGGGGTGACTTGTGTGTTCTTGTAGATTTTTATGAACACACATACTTCTATGCAGTATATACTTCAGAAGTACTTCTGAAGTACTTTAAACACTTTTACAGACTTCCCCTGTTGCCTTCGAGCGCATGCAAAGTACTTTGTAGTTCGAAATACTACAAAGGTACTTCAGGAAGTCGTGTCCCCCCGTCCAAACATGACCCCCCCAGTTTGCCGACGGCTGATGCTTGGCGACATCACCGAGAGGGATTTGTACTCCAATTCTTGCAGTAACGGTGTTTGGGTCGCACCTTGAGTGGTTTGAACACCCCTGGTCGATATATAACGTAACATGTGCTTCGAAGAAAACGGTAATTGTACTTGAAGCACACGTTCATACTTCAAGTATGCTCCAATACTTGCAGTAGCAGCGTGCGGGTCGCACCTTGAGTGTTTTGAACACCCCCGGTCGCCGGAACCCTGGAGGCTTCCTCGCACAGGACACTGCCAGCCTGTGTCCACAAAGCAGGTGCGCAAACCGGTGGTGGGACAAGCAAAACGTTGGTCAGCGGCAGGCGCAAGTGGTCACCGCTAGTGATGGGTCACGGTGATTAAGATTCACTGTATTTTTATACGGCGCATAACGAATGTAACTATGGCGTATAACAACTGGATACTGAAAATACTTGAGGTATGGACGCATTTAAAAACGGCAAAATATACCATGCTGCGCAGTATATCAAAATTATTGCGCGGACGCATCTGCCGTATTTTGTACCACCATGTACAAAAACCTCGAAGTACGTCAGAAATGAGCACTTTCCCATCACTAGTCACTGGCGGTGGTGCTCTCAGTGGGCAGCTGCTGCCCCAAGGATGGCCTCCCACACGTTCAGGAGACGCACCACGAGCGCGCAGGTTGCAACACGTGGGACAAAAGACTACGGTTCAAGGCAGTCATGCTCACGCATGGCGACGCCACATGGAATGTAGTGAGGGCGAACAAAGCGCTCCCCCATTCTGCCGCGCACGCACTGTTGTCTGGATATGATTTGCTGAGTCTAGTGCAAGTTGCAAGTACACAGAACCCTGATGCGGAAACTTTACATGAATACTGTACTACTTTGTGCGCTCGTGTGCATGCGCTGCCGGGCACGTGCCGTGGCAACGAGCGTGCTGGCATGCATGCTGTGGGCTCGTGCACGCCCACAAGTGTGAATAAAAAAACTACTTGAAGTAAAATACTAGCAGTAAAATTGCAGTAGCACATGTCTCCTTACACCTCAAGTACAATTTCACTTCAAGCACACGTGCACTTTCCTTGAAGTAGTTGAGGTTTTTAAGTGTGTGTCTGCGCAGTATGTGCTTTTATCAAACTCCACATAAATGAAAACTACTTGACACATGAAACGGCGGTGATGGATGGAAGTGGCCGATTCAATGGCGGCTGTCGGTTGCACATGCTGGTGCCTCTTACACCATTCACTGCGCACACGAGCAGTTGCACGCTGGCAAGCTTGCGCGGCACGTATTACCACCGCCTGAAGCAAAACCAACACCCTGCGCGGCAAAAGCCGCTGACACCCCCCTCCGCAGGCAATAGCAGCTACATCAGTTACACCGCAAGTTACACTTTTACAGCCGCTCTGCATGCAATTGAAGTTACGTCAGTTACACTTTTACTGCCGTGCTGCAGGCAATGGCAGTTACATCAGTTACACATCAACAGCCGCTCTCACTGCGCGCGTGCCAGGTCCAGGGGGTACGTGCAGAACGCGCTCACGCCGGCCGGCGCGCTGCTGGGAATGGCAGTAACGTCAGTTACACTTCAACAGCCGCTAGGCAGGCAATTACAGTTACGTCAGTACTCTTCTACGGCCGCTCACTGTGCGTGTGCCAGGTCCAGGGGGTACGTGCAGAACGCGCTCACGCCGCCGGCCGCGCTGCTGGGAATGGCAGTTACGTCAGTTACACTTCAACAGCTGCTAGGCAGGCAAGTACAGTTACGTCAGTTACACTTTCACAGCAGCTCTCACCGTGCGCGTGCCAGGTCCAGGGGGTACGTGCAGAACGCGCTCACACCGCCGGCCGCGCTGCCACACATTAGCGACTCCATGTTGGTGAGTCTGTTTGCGTAGGCGTGGTCTGGGTCCTGGCGCTTGGACAGTATTAGGCGCTTGAGTGTGTCAAACATCATGAACTGCGCAGCGCGGCGGCGGCAGTGGCAGTTACGGGGCAGTTTCGCGCGCAGTCGGAGGTGCGGTGGACTTGGGATGAGGTGCAGCTTATGAGTGAGGAGAACTCAGGAGATAGTGCACAATGCTGGTGCTGCCGCCTTTGCTGCTGACACGGATGAAGCAGCGGCGCTGCAACCACAAAAGGCACACCTGTAGTACTACTGTAGTACTTCATAATTGTTACGCACTACGAAGTATGCTTCTTCAGCATACTTGTCGTGCATTTGATTCGTGTCATGGCCGCCAGTGAGCGTGCTAGCATGCATGTGTCATGGGCTCTTGCACGCCCCCAAGTGCAAATAAATAAAACTACTTCAGCAAAAAAAAAAGAAGCATGCATACAGATGTGGCATGGGCACGGCTTGGCGCGCTATTGATGGAGTGCAACCCATGGTGTGCATGGCAGTGCAACAGCGGTGATGGTGCAGGGACAAGTGGCAGCGACTTGAACTTGAAGTGCTTCTACTTGAAGTAGGCTACTTGCCCTTGGAAAACTTTCTTACAACTCCACGTAGGGCGGCGCGGAAAGCGCTGCGCCCATGGTGTGCGCGTGTGGGAAACAAATGACCAAGCATGATGTTGCAAGCCAAGAGGATTACGATACTCAATAGCAAGCACTCTGACACACGCCCAGCATGTCGCTCGTGGACTACTAGTTGACCTACTGCCGCATGTACTTGAAGTTCTTCTACTTCAATTAACCTATTGTGCTTGAAGTGCGTACCTGTGTCCCTGCGTAGGGGAAGACTCGGATGAGCGTGGCGCTGTTCCCTCGCCAGAGCCCAGTGATTCCCTGCAGTGCATACACATGTGTGCGGCATGTGAGTACATATCACGGTGCTCGGCAATGGAGCAGGAGCTGTGACTGGCGCGCGGCACATATGCCGCTGTGAATGACAAGACGAGTGGCGTTCGCAACACATGCTGCCACCAGTGCGGTGGCAGTGCTCATGTACAAGAGCAGGAGAGTGGCAGTGCATAGGTTAGGGTTAGGGTTAGGTTCAGGTTTAGGGTTATTTTTTTTTCCTTCAGAAGTATACACAGATGCATAGATTTGCACGTACTACAGTATATTCCGACGTACTACTACAGTCCTTCAGTATGTTTACATATAAACATGTACTACAGTAGTATGGAAGTGTTTCTTGAAGTACTGCACTAGTAATAGAATACTAGAGCACATGATGGCTTGTGTGCACATATGCACCGCACATGCAATTGTGCGGTGCTCTCAGTGTTACAGCCAGCGCTCCTCCCATCCATCCCCACACACGGCCACGGCTTGCATCTAGTTGTTACAACGCCTGACCGACGTCCCCAACTTCAACTTAAATAACTTCAACAGCTCCAACACCCACCTCCACCGCCACAATGCGCTGCCCCCATGCAAAGAGCTGCCTGAAGCTGAAGGGCTCGTTGGTGACCTGTGGGGCAGCAGCAGGCCACAAGCCACGGGGGGTGAGCGCACGCACTGCACAAAACATAGAGCACTAGCCAGTGAATGGTCAGCAGGCTGTACAGGACTGCATTACAGCTGCAGAACTACAGTGGCACAGGTTTAATTACACCTTCATCTTCTTTTTTTTCATTTGCATTTTGTGAGGGTGCAAGAGCCCATACCATGCATACCATGCACGCCAGCACCCTCGTGGCGATGGCACATGCTCGGCAGCGGATACACACAAACTCACAATGTTGAATGACCAAGAGCAACAAGTGCTGCACAAGCCACGGGGGGTGAGCGCACGCAGTGCACAAAACATGAAGCACTGGCCGGTGTATAAGCAGGCGGAGGACGGCATTAGAGATGAAAAGCTGCACAGGTCCAATGACACCTCCCTCTGTAGCTCTACTTCTTGCATTTGTGGGCGTGTCAGGGCCCAAGCCGCGCATGCCCAGGGTGCACAAAGCAATGGCACATGCCCAGCAGTGTAAATACTACTAGTAGTACTTCTAGAAGTTATACTACCATTTGTTCCGTAAGTATGTTGCTCATTCAGGTCAGCATGTGATAGTGACAGCGAGCTAAATCTGTGACTGGTACACACACCTCTAACAAAAGTGACAGCATGGTGCATGCCCAGCACTGTAAATATACTACTGTAGTACTACAGTAATGCTGTATTTACTAAAACATACACTCAAAAGCCTCCCTCTGTGATATGTGACACTACCAGAGTACACTGTACTTTTTGACATACATGTAGAGTGCACTATACCTGGAAGAGAATCTTCATGCGGTCAAATGGCGCCACCACGCTCTTGGCCAGCATACCCGATAGTCCCCCCGCGACCACACGCTTCAGGGTCACCAGTACGTCGTCGCGGTGCGTTGCCAGGGTGCTGCACACGGGTGGGAAACATGCATGTATGTAGGGTTGCCCAAAAACGTACTTCAAAGTATGTATACAGTGCACTCGCAATTTAGTTCGCTTTGATTTAGTGCGGTATGCGGTTTAGTGCGGGGTCCAGAGAGCCGTCACCGACCACACAATTCTATCGAAACGCTACACAATGCCCTATTTGATTTATTGGGGGTCTTGCTTTAGTGCGCGGTGCTAGGGGGGTGACATTACCCCGCGCTGAATCGCGAGCGCACTGTGTGAGCAAGCCACATACGCGGTATACATATGTATACAGCATACATGGCTCATGTTCTGAAAATAATAGTGATAGGAACAGCTTGGCGCAGGCGCATGTGGGTAATGCCTGGTGCGCTTGCATGGTGGCTGGCCCAGCATAGTAAGGCATTGCACATGCTTTGACAAGAGACGAACGCGCGCTCGCTATACGTTTTTCGTGCAACCCTATGTACGTTTTCGTGCAACCCTACATATATACATGCGCATTAACTGAACTGCGCATTAACTGAACTGCGCATTAACTGAACTGCGCATAAAGCGCGGAAAGCCCTGTGCACACTGCGCGCGCATGAGTGACGATAGTGTGATCAAGCATGCTGTCCGCTGTTGCCAGCTTACAAGATGGCAATGCTCAGCACTGTGAACTCTGTTATCGTGAGCCTAGCATGTCGCCACAGCACATACATGTACACATACTCAGGTGTACTTCTCATGTGTACGGTATACGGAAGTTTATGGCAAAGAAAACAGTGGCGCATTCACATCAAGCTACACTTTGTCCACAAGGTGCGTAGCACAACTGCATGGTGCATCACAGTACTTTACACTCACAATTTTGGTAGGGCGAGTGCCCTCGCAGTGGTGCCGCACCTTGGCTGCGAGTTGCGAGTAATACTCGCACAGGTCGCTGCGAGTGTATTTCTGCAAGTACGCTGCGAGTAGCACTCGCACTCGTCCCGCCTGTGGCGCATTCACATCAAGCCACACTTTGTCCAAGGGTGTGGCACATCATAATACTGTACACTCACAATTTGGCGCGGGGGAGTATCACCCCCCGCACGACCCGCACTGAGCAAACATCTACACTAGCTCAAAGGGGCATTGAGTATCATCGTATGTATACAACCATGTGTTTTGTGACAGGCCTGTAGGCCTGTGGACCCCGCACCACTAGCAGTAATGTAACTGCCAACAGGGGCAAATTCACACACGTTGCGGTGTGCGCCAAAGTAAAGCCAAGTGTGATTGATGCGTGTACGTGCCTACTTCAAACAAACTTTGACAACAATGATTGCCTGTACAGCATTTGCGGCCTTCATGCCGCGACTGGTGCAGCCGGTGCCGTGCATGACGGCATTCGCCATAGCATGCCGTGGCGCGCAAGTGTGTCTGCGCCGCCAGGCTAGTATGGTGCCCAAGTGGCTTGCTGTAGCAAACTTCTTCAGTCTATACTTGTATCTACTGTAGCACACTACATTATTTTGGCACACATATATATGCATACTACACACAGAAGAATGTAGTGAAACTCAGGGTGGTGCATCGTGCTCAGCGCACGCACGGGCTAACAGTGTGTGGACTTGGTGCTATGGACGGATGTGCTGGGCGACTCAGCTGAAAACCCTGGTATGTACTCGCAGCAAAGGCGGATGCACCTGACATATGTCAGTCACGAACGGCGCACGTAAATACTCTCTTACTACGTAATACTGTACCGTGGTAGTATTTGGATGCAACAAACTTTGTGCAACACCGGCGTGTGTGCATGCGGTGCTAAAGGGCTGCACACACTAGATAGTCACGACTGGTACTGGTCAGCGAATGCTGCTGCGCTGATTGCCATCATCTGCCACGGCATTTAAGCGACACAAGCACCAAGGTGCATGGGCCATGGCGCATGCCTGCTGCTGGCAGTGGTGTTTTGTCAACTACAGCATAGCATTGAGAAAAACTAACATGGCAACAGCAATACTCACATGGCAAACCAGTGCCATATCTACCTCGAAGTAGGTATATACTTCAAGAAGTACTTCAAACGCATACTATTTACTAACTCTTCTGTGCAGTTATGAGTACTCCTCCTGTGCAATGTCCAACCGCGTCAGAGCTGTGCTCTGGCAGAGCTGTGCTCTGAACGATAATCACTGGTGCGCATCAGACTTCGAACAGTGGCACTGCTTCTCTCACAACTTCACTCGTCAACTGTTGGCCAGTGCTCCGCGGCCAGCCAGCGAGCCTCCCAGACATTGTTTCCACCAGCACGCATTGGGGAGCTGTGCTGCAGACTTCAATGAGCAGGACAACTCGAAGTACTTGAAGATGCTTCAACATCTCTCTCTCAAAAAAGCCAGCGCTGACAGGAAAATGCTCCGCTCCATTGGGCGGCGGTGTGCGCACCTCCCACTGTGTCATGCCCACCTGCTTCAGAGGTACTTCAAAGTGGTAAACTTCAACCTCTCTCCAAAGCAGCTTAACTTCAAGTACTTGAGGTGCGCCAGTGGCAAAAATGCAAGTACAACTTCATAGCCTGGCCGTCACCCGTTAGCCAGTACAGACAGCAACAAAGTTTCGTTCTACTCGCCGGCGGTGTTCTTCACCTGCTTCAGAGCTGTGGGAACTTTGAACCTTGGCCACAGATTTGCATTACTTCAAGTGCTACTTCAAGTATGGCTTCTCACCCATACAGCAGCTGAGAGAAGAAGAGTTCGCTCCACTGGCCGGCAAACTTCTTCACCTGTTCAGACCTTCGCTTTCAACTTTGCCGCATGGCAACACTTCAAGTGCAACTTCAAGTGTGGCTTCTCACCCATTTGCCAGCGCTGAGAGGAAGAGGTTTCGCTCCATGGCCGGCGGCGTGCGCGCCTCCCCGTGGGTGATCTCCGCCACGTGTAGCGTGTGGATGCGCAGCAACTCCTCCTCCTGCAAATTAGCCAAATGTACATATATGTATGTACATACATGAATTCATGTATGCACCTCAGTCGCCAGTCGGCGCCAGCTGATACGTGGCAGCACCAGTGGCGGCACGTGCGATTGCACAATATATGTACTGCTGGGTACTGAAGAACATGTGGATGCGCAACAGCTCCTCCTCCTGCAAAATCAGTCAGACATGTAAATGTACACATGTATGTACATACATGAATTCATGTAAGCTGATTAGACACAAGTTACGAGACAATATGTACATGTGTTGTGTGCGCGCGCAGCAGCTCCTCCTCCTGCGAGTCAGCCAAATACGGGTGCACATGCGTGCAGATAGAGAAAATATGTACATGACTTAGGTACAGTGCACTCGCAGTTTAGTGTGCTTTGATTTAGAGCAGTATGCAGTTTAGTGCGGGGTCCAGAGACTTGTCAGACCACATGGTTCTGTACAAACAATACACAACGCCCTATTTGATTTAGTGCGGGTCTTGCTTTCGTGCGGGGTGCTAGGGGGATGGCACTACCCCGCACTAAATTGCGAGTGCACTGTATTGGGCTATGCAATAGCGCCACAGGGGCGTGTCAGCACCACTTAGTAGTGACAGCACCAGGGGCGGCAGGTGCAATGGCGCAATGGCGCATGTTACACCCGCAACTGCCAAACTGAGAAATTGCGCATGGCATGGCGGTTGTATTTACACATGGCAGCTGGCCTATGTGGGCGGCACGTCTGCAGTGGCTTGCTACTGCCGGGTGTGAAGTGTGGAGCCTATTTTGCTGTGGCGGCAAGTGTGCACATGCAAGCCAGCTTCCACTCATCCCTGACAGATGCCTGTTGTTCAGCTGTGTGTGTACACATATAGTGACTACAAATGCTACAGTGAAACATGCATCCGTGCAGACATTCATGGCTGCAGGGAGGCTGTGTAGCTCAAAAACGATTGCGTCACACGACGGGTACAGGAGTACCCCAATGGGTCGGCCCTCGCCTGGCAATCAGCAGCAGGCCTCGCCAGTGCAGGTGAAGCTGCAGAAACCCAGCCACTCAGTGATGGCGGACTGGCAAGGGCACTGCAGCGGCCAGGCTCGCTAGCCGTTTTGGATCTCATTGCTAGCAAAATTCATGAGCATGTGGGCCTCCGGTGATGCCGCACTACCTCAGGCGTTGCGGGAGTGGCACATGACGCCCGCACTGCCATATATTACGCTGGCATCAGTGAGCGGTTTTGTGCACAACGCACTTCACAATCACAAACTTCACAAAAAAAAACCATGGAGGTAAGAACTGCTGGCTGGCGCGCCGCAATGATGCGTGAACAACACTGGCTGTTCACATAATAAACAGAATCAGGTATGGCTGTGTGTAGGCAATAAATTCTTCGGTGTGAGTGAGAGTCAACAACAAACAAGCGCACGCTACTAGGGTCCGACCGTGGTACCCCGCTAGCACCAGCGGATGATTGGCCATATGATCAATACTTGTGCTACCACACTGCGACTGTCATACAGTGAGTGTTGTTTTAAGTGCACAGCTCCTGTGCTCAACCCCAGGGTCCAAGCTTCGCGCACTTGAGGTTTGAAATTAAAACCTGAGGCTGACATAGGTAGAGGCAACGCCCTACCTACTGCACGCGCAAGCAAAGCACCTCCTTGTACGTAAATCCTATTGTATGGCACTGCGCAAATGCATCAAACCGCCTGCCTATGGCTGGCAGCGCAACATGACCTGGTGCTCGGAACCCAAGAGTTCGCCACCGCTGGCGCTGCCTCGACTGTCTGCAGCCCCCCAAATCAGCTGCTTTGCCGTGCTTGCCACCCGCTGCACAGCAGCTGTCTCAGCCCGTAACCACCGACTCACAAGGCCCAAAGCACTCACCGTGGCCACCCTCCCCGCCACCACCTCCCTATACTGCTCAAAGGTGAGCATCTCTCCTGGCGCAGCAGCCGCGTCGTCGGGCCGTGCGTCCGCCGCCTCCGCTGCTGCCTCCTGCCCGCCCTCCTTCTCCCCCCCCCCCTGCCTGTCCCTCAGAGCATGCGCCAGCGCCTTGGCGGATATCAGCCCCTCTGCTGAGGGCCTCAGGTCGTTCCACAGCAGCCGCAGGGGGTCAGCTGTCTCGTCGCCCGCCCCTGGTGTTTCAGCTGGCGCTGCAGCAGCCGGCTCTGTGAGGCAGTGACGGGGGCGGGCAGGCGCGTTGGTTGGCGGGGGCAAGATGGGACCCAGCCTGAGATGGTGTGAGAGGTGGGCGAGAGGGGCTGGCGCAGGCACAGCGGGTGCCGTGAGAGGCGGGGGGCGCGGAGAAAGGGCACCTGGTGGCGAGCCTCTCAAGGGTGCCCTCCGTTGAACTGAAGGTGAAGGTGCGAGGAGGGGCGAACGAAAGCAAGCAAGCGCAGCAGCGGTGAGGTGCACAAGGTTTACCTGAGGTGGCTGAGGGCATGCTTGCACTGCTGCCACTGCTGCTGCCGCAGCAGCAGCGCCTCTCCCCTCTGCCTGCTGGCGGCGGTCTGGCACACAATGCGAGTGGTGTGTCAAGTTGAGGCTGCTGTGATTGGCTGACACCCACACATGAAAAGCTCACTTACTGTATTACTGTGGTGCGTACCGGTACATGTTTGTGTATGCTGCGCCGTGCGGCATTCATGTGGCCTCCTTCCCTGCTGGTGGAGGGGTGCCTCCTCAGCGCTGCGGGCGCTTGAGGGCTTTGTAGTAGGTTGTGCATAGCATACATGGCGCGTCGTTACACGGCCACACCCACCTTTCATAGCATACCCACCAACCTCTCCAGATGGCTTCCCCGCACAAAACCATGTGGCTCTTGCACGCCCACAAGTGCAAATAAATAAAATTACTGTGGTAATGTAGACATACATGCAACTGCGATGTTTGTGTTGCAATTGATTATAATACATGTAGCCTAGGCTATGGACCTGCGAGCGACGTGCTGTTGGTGTGGCAGGCCCATAGTAACCTGCGGTTAAGGCTGCTGTGGTTGTTGTGGTGACCGTCCAAGTGAGCAACCTGTGCAAGGCAGGTATGCACAAACTACGTGGTGGCAACTCAAGACACAACTTGAAGTCATTGTATGGCATTCGGCATTGCACCTGTGCACTCAACAACGTCGGCGGTGCACCAGATGGCACTGTCGGCACGTGTCATGGAGTACATGGCGCTCCCTGGTGTGTGGGGGAGCATGGTGTTCTGGGAGCTGGGGGGGGGGAGCAGGTCCCCTGGGACATGGGGCTGTAATCAGTTAGAGTAGTGCCCTGGCAACATGCCAGGCTTCCCTTAGAGTACTGAGCATTCCCAGTTTTTTTCGCTACCTGTCTGGTTTTCTGGTCACACGCACCGTGTGCAAAGGGCTTTTCGCGCCCTAAGCGGAGTTTAATAACAGTACCCTTCTTACCCCCTAGGCTGTTGTTACTTGATACGCCCAAGTATGCTGCGACTTCGATGCACACCAGTGGCACAAGTACATTCTTGCAGTCACGGCCCGGCTACGCAGTGGCTAGGCAGCCACGCTGTGCTACCGTAGTGACTCCAAGTGCTATACAGTATACTTTGAAGTATATTTGTGGTCTGCTGCAGCGGCTGCCGCAGCCGTGCAGCAGCGGCGTTTCAACCACATGTACTACTAGTAGTACACGTGCACTTGAAGTCAGGTGCCTACTACTTGTAAAGCTGTGCAACTTGCAGCAGTTTCTGCATGTGCATTCTCTTCACAACAGCTGCAGGTGGCAGCGGCATCGCAGCTCCACCCAACTTGTGTGTATACC
>JAULBY010051938.1:0-11677 GCA_032358315.1 Ophiocytium majus
ATCAAACGTGCGGGTGGCGTCGTTGATGCCTTGGCTCAGGAACGCAGTGCCGATGGAGTGCGGCTCGCGCAGCGATCTACTGTAGTACTTCTGAAGTATGTGAATCCGGTGTATAACACAGTTGAACTATTGTATGAACGTATTCATACGGCGGCACATACGTTGTAGTATATCGCACATACGCCGTATACGTTTTTGGGCGGGTAAGTATGCCACATGTTCTACAACGCACCTCCAGGAAAACACGTTACACACCTGGCCCATCGCTACACACTAGGCAAAAACCCGAAACCCGCTGCGCCCATTCATGCGATCGATCCCAGACTTACTTTTTGTAAAATCAATTGCGCCGAGCATGTGAAGCACTCTTGGCTGGCGCAGAGTCAAGGTCACGACCTCAAAGAATGGCAGCGGGACATGACACACCACCGCACATATCACACATGTTTATGCACAAATAACATGTATATTCAACCAAGTGATTTTTTTAATTGGGGCCTCCCCCCACGGCCAGCTGCTCCATCCCTGTCCCACCGCCCCCTCACCTGCACAATCAACCACTCTCACGCTGCTCAAGAACATGCATCCTCAGGCTACTTATGATGCTGCTGCTGCTGCCCCCTCATTGGGCTAGCGCACGCAGCCAAGAGCGCCGGCACTCGGGCCATGGCACCGCATCACACTCGGAAGAAGGCCCGCCCGCACCTGCCGGCCTCTTCCGTCTAGTGTACAAAAACACGACCACCACAACAGTGCTTCAGCGATTGCGCTACCAATTCTGGCACAGAAAGGCCTGATGCTGCCAGAACTGGGCGGCCGCTTCGGAGGGGCGCCGATGTACGCAACAGGAAAAACGGCCCCGCTACCAAACACAAACTCAACCTGCGTCGCTGCGCGCCGCGTGACGTAACCAGTACGCATGCCAATGCCCAGCTGCAAGTGCTCAGGTCGCCGACCCAGCCTGCGTGCGCGTGCAGCGGCGCCTCTGCTCTACGGCAAGTGACGCTGCTGCCCGCGCGTGCTGTGCCAACGCCAAACCTGTGCCCACCCCGTCGGCGTGTTGGCGCTACTATATGCACACCCGGCACTGCGCCACCTTTGAACAACCACTTCCTGTTCAGCTAATGACTTGCATGTCCCCTCGTGTACCCCCGCCCCCCCCCACTTCCCCCCCCCCCAGCTGGTGTTGCCGTGTCCCCCCCTCACGCTCTGCTGCCTCACCCTACCGCCGCTGCGCCACCGTCTGCCTGCACCGCGCCGCTGCCAGGGCCGACCTGCTGCTGCTGAGCACCCGCAGCCGCATCGCCACCCGCCGGCGCGTGCGCAGCGCCGCTGCCCCCTCCCCCCTCCTCCCCTGTCCCGCCCAGGTTTGCACCGCTCGTTGCCAGGGCCGCAGCGCTTGCAGCGGTGAACCGCACACCATCGCTGTGCAGCGCCTGGAAAAGCTCTAGCAGCTCGTCCGCCGGCATGCTTCCCGCGCACTTGCCCTGCCACGGGGGAGCCGTGAGCATCTGCTGAGCAGCGTCCAGTGTCGCCTGCGTCTGCGGCTTGGTCATCTTGATCCTGCGGCAGTGGGGGGGGGGGCGGCAACCAACGTGGGCGCAGCAGGGTGTGAATTGGAGGCATGCATTGGGTAGTGAACACGGTGCACTGAGCGCTGCAAGGCCTTGGTCCAAGCATGAAAGCAGCCGTCCCCTGCTGATGTTGTCCATCATCGCTTCGGACATCTATAGTGGCAGCCAACTCTGATGCGCGCTGGGCGCCTTCAGCTCCTCATCACACTTGTCAACTTTAACAGTTGAAGTTATGGTGTATGGAGGTCCCGAATTATGGCGCATGACACATCACGAGGGCTTGCGGCACCCATAGCGCTGTACACTCAGAAAATCAAGACATCAACGTGCTGGTGCCGCCGCAGGAGATGCAGAGCCCGGAGTCCACCAGAAGCATTCTAGGTGCTCAGCAAATGCGCAGGGCTGCGCGAAAACGTATATGAGCAAGCCATATGCGACGTATACGGAGCGCACACACAGCGCATACGACTACTGCTTTGAAAAAAATAGTGACAGAAACAGCTTGGCGAAGGCATGCGTGGGTAATTAATGTCTGGTGCTGTGGCATGGTGGCTGTCCCAGCACAGTCAGTTATTGCACACGGTTTGACAAGAAACAACCGCCCATGTCCACGTTTTCGTGCAACCCCACAAATACGGGGTGTGCCTACCCGGTGGCCAGGAGAACATCCTTGAGGCAGTGCCTGACTTCGCCCACCACCGCCTGGGTCGGCACAGGCTTCCGCTTGTGTGCAAACAGGGGCTTGAGGAACGCGGCAAACTCGTGCAGGTCCGGCTGCGGCTGCGGCAGCGGTGTGGCGCGCCGCTGCAGCAGCACCATCCGCGAGCGCAGGCCAGAGGGGGGCGTGAAGCTCTTGCTGCGCACCTGCGGGTATGGCGGCATGCGGAGATTGAGGGCAGCAGTGGTAGGAGTGGGAACAGTCAGGAATGCTGAGCCCATGCACGCTGGAATGCCTGGCGCTGCGCTCGGAAGAGCCAGCACGCAGCGCACGAGCACGTCCCGGCAGGGTGTGTGTGGGGGGGTGGGGGGCGGGGGTGAGGGGGCGCTAGCAGTACATGTTGTTACTCACCTAACACAGGAACCACCAGCGGAGGATAGTTACGATTGGTCACATGCGCAGTTGTGTGAGCAGCACTGCCCTTTCTCTTGTCGCAGCTGATTGCTAGCTGCTTTGGTTTCTTTGCACTGTGTACCAGCACGCTGTCTTATACTGACAACTCATCAGCATACCTCAACTTTGACGTATATAGAAGCGCAAGCGATAGTAGTTTTACTTACTTGCACTTGTGGGCGTGCAAGAGCCATAGGGGGTGTTGTTTGGGGAAGCCATCTGGAGAGGTTGGCTCTGCTATGAACGGTGGGTGGCCATGTCACGACGCGCCATGTATGCTACGTACAACCTACCACAAAGCACCTAGGCACCCGCAGCGCTGATGGGGCGCCCCTCCACCAGCAGGGAAGGAGGCCACTGAATGCCGTTGCGCAGCTGTCATACACAAACATGTAGTACTTCTACATCCTTCCCTCAACAAGAAGTGTAGCGCATTGGCACCCACCGGCATGACTGAGCGCACGCCAACGAGCAGGTGCAGCATGGCAGTGTCGCCCGTGTAGTGGTTTCCGTTTGGAGACGCGCACCAGCGCTCGGCAACCTCCTCCTGTGTGTCATGTAGACAACACAGGTAGGTGCCCGCAGCAGCAGCGACGACAGCAGCAGCGGCGGCAACAGCAGCAGCGGCGGCAGGGCCACCAGCAGCGGCGGCAACACCAGCAGCAGCGGCATCAACACCAGCAGCGATGGCAACACCAGCAGCGGCGACAACAGCAGCAGCGGCGGCAACACCAGCAGCGGCGGCAGGACCACCAGCAGCGGCGGCAACAGCAGCAGCTGCGGCAACACCAGCAGCAGCGGCAACTGCAGCAGCGGCGGCAACAGCAGCAGCGGCGGCAACACCGGTAGCAGCGGCAACAGCAGCAGCAGCCGTGTCCGTGAGTAAACACTACAAGTAGGGCTGGGACCATGGAGGCAGAGGCAGCGATCCGCCACCACATATGGGTGTTGCGCATCAACGACAGCCCAGGCCACCGACCAGAGCTCAAAGGACACCATGCATTGTGTGACCATGTCAGCCATGGCAAAGCAAGGAGCACGTGCTCACTTGGCAGAGCACAATTTTTTTTTCCCACGAACAGGTGTGTGGTACACACGCGTGTCGGTACGCCCGGGTATAACCGGTGCTCTGGGAGCACACAGCCATCCAGGAGCGTAACCAGCCCACAAACACAGACACCCACACACCTTAACAACAAGGAAAAGTGTCTGGAGGCTTGGAGTGCGTGCGAGGATCTGCGCCAGCGGCAGCACATCCGCTCGCCCCAGCATCACCCCCATCGCCGTCGCGACGTGCGACAGGTCGGCAGTGCTCTTCAGCAGGCTGGGCGCGTCTATGACGGCCAGCCAGTCATCGCCAAGCCTGGGGGCGAGGCAGACGTCCATGCACACGCAGCCATGGCGAAGGCGGTCAGTGCCTTGGCCGTCGATACTTTAGCACACGCAACGCGCGCAACACACGCCGATTGCAAGGTACTTCGAAGTGGCAGTTGACGTATTTTGTGGGTGTAGAAGCAGCATGGCCAGTCTGCGACGGCGCTGGCTGTACAGACAAAGCAGGGAGCGGCCGGCAGGCGCGCATGGCTGGCATGCCTCAGCACATGGTGAAGCCTGGAGCTCACATTTTGACCAGGCGCCACAGTTCGTGCACGCAGTGGGCGGTGGTGGCCAGGTGCATGCGCCCCACACCAGTTGTCAGCAGCGCCTCCGGGATGGTGCCGGCCATTCCCAGGTTTTTGACCAGGGCAGAGTCAGCAGGCGCCAGCTGCCCACACTCGCGCACCATGCTCCGGGCCACCTCCACATTGGTGATGCCTTGCTGCTGCTGTCGCTGCGCCTGTTGTGGCGGGTGGCGCCGCTGGCGCTTGCTCGGGGGCAGCGCTGCTGCGGCTGCTGCTGCTGCGCCGCCTCCGTTGTCGTTTTCCAGAGCAGCCTGCATGCAGCGAGCAGGAAAGGGCTGTGATGAATCACTGATGATGCTGTAGCTGCAGGCGGAGGCTGCCGCGGTGATGCCGTAGAGAGGGTAGGGTGGTGGGTGTGGCAGGGTGGCGCCGATGGTAACGTTTGTTACCGTGAGTGAAAAGGTCCAAGCAACTTCAAACGCTGCAGCGCCGTGTGCATGTTGAACAGACCGTGCCTTCCTGCCTCTCTGCAACACCAGCTATACAGCCCGCAACCACACTGTACTACATCATCTCCGCATTACGCCATGCAGCGGTGTGAGCGGCTACCGCAGCAGACACGCCAGGCTAAGCCAATGCCCACCTCATCGCTGTCATCACGCCGGCGTTTTCTGCCGGAAAGTATACAGGTCACCTGTGCCCTGCCGCCGCGCGCGCGCCAACACAGTGCCGCTGGCGGCAACGCCAATGCCAGCGCAAGATCACTGCAAGCAGTGCAACCAGAGGTGCCTGTGCACGTGGTGGCGGTAGCAAGCATGGTGCAGCCGGGCGGCCGCGGCATAACATTGGTCGAGAACGGGGGTGGCGTGCGCTCCCACACGCCCACCCACCTGCTCAGCAGCACCGCCTCCGCCCTCGTGCTCGCCCGCGGCGGCGGCGGCGCTTGCCAGGCCGGGCATGTCGGGCGGCGGCAGCGCCACGACGTTGTCACCTGCATCAACTGGCTCCTCTCCAGTGTCAAGGCCCGCGGGGGCTGCCGGGGCGGGGGCGGATGGCGCCTGTGTGTGTCGGCACGGCACGGCGGGGGGTGGATGATGACACACAGCTGTGAGCGTGATGCCAGTTATGCTGGCCTCAAAAAGCAGCTGCACACACTGCGCGGCGTCAACATGCGAGGTGCCTGTGCACGTGGTGGCGGTAGCAAGCATGGTGCAGCCGGGCGGCCGCGGCATAACATTGGTCGACGGGGTGGCGTGCGCTCCCACACGGCACCTCGGTGCCACTGAATTTGCAGTATAGATGCGCATGGTTCCTCAAGTATAACTGCCAGCAGTAGCACATACTTCAAGTATGCAATGTTACTCTGTGCAGTACCGGTACTATATTTCCGAAGTACTACGACGTAGTATATTAAGGTAGTTATTATTGGTTGCCCCGCGCCGTGGCGGCGCCAATGCCAGCGCAAGATGGGTGCAAATGCTGCAAGCAGCCACGCGGACACTGGCGAGCGGGGCGTCCGAATCGGCAGACCGGCCCGCCATAGGATACACCGCCGTCTGGAGTCCCTACCTCACACTGGGTTGGCAGGAGGAGGGGCGGGCAGGGCTAGGCGTTGCTACAGCTACTGCAGCACTTGCCTCGGACAACGCCTGTGCGCACGCTCTCCTGAGGACATTGACGTGCGCCTCGTCCAGCTGCGTAGAAATCTTGAAGTAGCGGCCGAAGCCGCATCCGCCGATGAGCGCCTGAGCCACAGACCCTGCCGTGGCCGCGTCCCTGAAGAGCTTCAGCATCAGCTCTTTCAGCGACTTGGTCGTGGCGCCGTCGCTGAGGGGTTTCTCCAGCATGCCCTTGAAAATCTTCCACTCGTCACCTCCATCACTCCGTCGATGTCGAGCATCGCCTCCTGCTCGTGTGGTGTGGTGTGTGCGCACACACATCACCAGCAACAGGAGAGAACAGGTTAGCAGAGCAGCGGCAACGGTGGCACACAGCACCTCTGACCATCAACAAGTAGGGCACACCGAGAGCGCTGCAAGGAATGGCGCAGACGGCCAACTGTAGCGGACAGCGTGCTTGCCCGTAGGGTGTAGTGGAAGACGTGCGAAGTACGTCAGCTCGCCATCAGGGATTCCTCACCTCCATGGCCATGGTGCTGCTGCGTCTGCTGCTGCCCCCGCCGCGGGTGTGTGTGTGAGTGAGCGCGAGGGTGCTGGGTGCAAACAACAGCACAAAAGAAAGTCTTGAAAGAGCACACAAAGCACCTTTTTAAAAGCTTCCGTGTTTGGCTTCCAAGGTTGCACTTTTGACAGAAACATTTCACAGCAGCAGCTCTCACTCACCCCCAGTTCGCACCTGGACAGTGGACACCGGGGCCAGATGGGGGGAGGGGGCGGCCAGCGCGGGCTCCCCGCCAGGCCCATGCTGGCGTGTGTGTGTGTGTGTGTTGTGTGTTGTGTGTTGTTGTGTTGTGTGTTGTGCGTGATGGCGTTCCAAAACTTGACCCGCCAGCAGCCGGTAGGGTCGCAATGCGTGTGTGCACACCGGCAAACTTGGCATGTGGCGGCAGCGCGCGCGCGTGAAAGTCACACACACACCGACAGCATTGGAGCATGCCACGGGGCCCCGCTATCCTCACCCGTGGAAGGGCCTCGCTGCCTAATGTGGGCAGCGAAATCTGTGCGTGCCTGGCACTGCAGTCCATGGCGACCGTCAACTCCCCCGCCACTGCTTCACTGGTTGGCAACTTGGCAGGGATGATGTTCTCCCTCTGGAGAGGCGGCGGTGTCCTACCCATCGCCGCCACACGACTCCCCCGCCGTCCCTGCTGACCAAGGCGGTGCCTCCTTATGCGTTTCCTGCATCAGCGCCTTGCCCGGAGGTGAGTCCAGGGCCTCGCAACAACAACAGCTTTTAGTCCAAGGCAAGAACGCAGCGGGTGCTTCGTACAGTGAAGCGTGTAATGGATTCGGACAACGGTGGCCAGCGGTTAGCTCAGCTGCCTGGCCCGAACCCCCGTTGCAGTGTGAAAGCCAGCCCCTGGCGGAATCCCGCTGGGCATTGGCGGTTCCGCAGCTGTGGTCCGTTGAGTGCGCGAAAGCGGTGAGCTGTGTTTAATCCGCCGACGACGACTCGACTGAAGATGGCCAGCGACTGACAACAGCTGCAGATCACGGGAGGGCACCCTGTGTTGCTCTCTTCAGGGAGGTAGGGATTTCACCCATTCTTCTCTCCCAGGGCCGTCTGAAAGCAACCATGCGCTGTGCTGGCACGTTATGTGTGAGCAGTACCGCAGTTCCATTCCGCACACCTCTAGTAGTAGATACTTGAAGTAAAATAGATGTGTGTGTCCGTGTTGCAGCCCCAGTTTTGATAGCACGTACCTAGATAGAACAGACACACCTATAGACAGGTACATATGTATACACACACCGTGTTGGTATGCCGACCAAGGTGGTGCTACTGTGTCAGCGCCGTGCCCGTAGATGAGTCCAGGGCCTTGCAACAACAGTTAGTGTAGGCGAGAACCCTGGCCTGGGCACTGCGACGCAGCAGCGGGTGCTTTGTACAGTCACGCGCACAATGGTTTCGGCACAAGGGTGGCCAGCAGGTGCCTGCCCGACCCCTGTTGCAGTGTGAAAGCCAGTGCCTGGCGGAATTTCGCTGGGCATTGGCTGTTCTGCAGCAGTGGTCCGATGAGTGCGCGAAACGGTAAGCTGTTTAATCCGCCGACAACGACTGAAGGCGGCCAGTGACTGACAACAGCTGTAGATCACGGGAGGGCACCCTGTGTTGCTCTCTTCTGGGAGGTAGGGATTCCCCGCTTTTCTCTCCCAGGGCCGTCCCCTCGTCCGAAAGCAACCATGCGCTGTGCTGGCACGTTATGTGTGAGCAGTACCGCAGTTCCATACCGCACACCTACTAATATTAGGTACTTGAAGTAAAATAGATGTGTGTGTCCGTGTTGCAGCCCCAGTTTTGATAGCACGTACCTAGACAGAACAGACACACCTATAGACAGGTACATATATGTATGTATACACACACCGTGTTGGTATGCCGACCAAGGTGGCGCTACTGTGTCAGCGCCGTGCCCGGAGGTGAGTCCAGGGCCTTGAAACAACAGTAAGTCTAGGCGAGAACCCTGGCCTGGGCACTGCGACGCAGCAGCGGGTGTTTCGTACAGTGAAGCGCGTAATGGTTTCGGACAACGGTGGCCAGCAGTTGCCTGGCCCGACCCCTGTTGCAATGTGAAAGCCAGTCCCTGGCGGACTTCCGCTGGGCATTGGCGGTTCTGCAGCAGTGGTTCGTTGCTTGCGCTTAGCGGTGAGCTGGTTAATCCGTCGACAACGACTGAAGGCGGCCAGTGACTGACAACAGCTGCAGATCACGGGAGGGCACCCCGTGTTGCTCTCTTCTGGGAGGTAGGGATTCACCCGCTTTTCTCTCCCAGGGCCGTCCCCTCGTCCGAAAGCAACCATGCGCTGTGCTGGCACGTTATGTGTGGTGATGGATCATGGCGTATAACGTATTGTATACGTGGCACAAAATACGGCGTCTTCCTACGTATTTCTACGCCCAAAAACACGATATACGGCGTATTTGCATACGTGATATAATACAAAGATTATACTTGGTACGCTGCGACCCATCACTGGTTATGTGTGAGCAGTACTGCACTTCCATACCACACACCGACTAGGTATAGATACTTGAAGTGAAGTAGTTGTGTGCGTCCGTGTTGCAGCCCCAGTTTTGATAGCACACACCTAGATAAAACAGATACACCTATAGAGACACAAGTCACATAACATACACTGTCGTAGCTGGCGCATAGCAAGGCGCCAGGCATACATGTAGGCTCTATCATGGCACGGCCTATATGTGCATAGCGCCGCGGCCTAGAGGCTTGGGGGTGCTGTGGCACCTAAATGTCACTTCCCTCACTGAGGCTTGCAGCCTAGAGCACGCAGCCTCAGGCGCCACCAGAGAGGCAAGGCCAGCTTCCTTGCTCTGTCCGAGTCCCCTGCCACTGCTCCGTTCTGCTCTTGCTCTGTCTGCACATTGCGCGGGCAAGGTGAGAGCTTGTTGCTTGTCCAGCTTGCAGCTGCTCTGCTACCTCACCTGCCCCAACACAATCTTTTGCATTGGCAGCTATGGCACATGCTGGGGTATACTTCGCTGAAGTAGTAATACCTCTTGGTTGAGTGGCTCTCAAAGTAACATCCCCCCCCCCCATTTGCTTTGAACCTTCAAAAGCATCAGCCCGGGGTGACTACTTCGGAACAAGAACAGTAGCCGCCAGTGCGCCATGGGGGGGGGCGCCTCGCAGCGCCACATGCGCTGTGCGGCCGCCGCTGCCATAAGCTGCCGCACATACCGCCGCCTGCACTGCTCAGCAGCCCGCTGCCGCACTGTTCTCACGCGTCACGGTGCCTTGTATGTGTGCTTGCAAACTGACGTGCGCGCGCGTGCTAGTGGCCACACATGCCAGTTTACAGTTTTTCTTGGATTTGGTGCGAGTGGAAAGCCCGTGCACAGAGCTCTCTAAAAGCACCTCTCTGGCGTCTCGGTTCTCATGGGGGGCAACCAGCTCTGGTGATACCCTTTGTCCATGTCTTGGTCGCCGCTTGTTTTATGCAATGCACTGCGCTTGCCCCAGCGACCGGCGAGCTGGTCACCTGAGCGCCGGAGCATGCACTTGAGAACAATGTACACATGTATACATGAAGTACTTCAGAAATATATAGATGTACCTTTCTGGTACATGCATGACATGATGAGCCCTGAGCTTTGGACTTGGTCATACTTCAAGTAAAATTTTATTTATTATAAGATAATAAGGGCAGCGCGTAATTTGTTGCTCAAAGTGCAAAATGAATTGGTGCGCATCGATGCATCACTGCCACTAAGTCCATGGGGAGGGTACAGTGCGGCTGCGCACAACGCGCATGCCACACTTGTGGGCATGCGTTGTGCCTCAGTGGCCATCACTTTGCGCCATCGTGCCGCGCGCATGGCATGGGGACACACAGGCACACACGGCACCGTGACACTACCAAGCCTGTCGGTTTAATAAGCAGCCGTGTAATGATTACGCAGGCCATACCGTCATAAACTTTGCTGGCAAAACCTTGGAGCGCTTGCGCAGCGGCAGCACAGGCAGCGGCACTGCGTGCCGTCTCAGGCGTGTATGCCTGGCGCTTTTGCCGTCTTCAGACGTGGCAGTTGCTCCACCGCCGCTTCACGGGAACGGCACAAATGCACGCACACACCATGGTGCTGCAGCTGTAGGGTGCCGCAGCCCGAACCCTCAGAGGCAGCAGCGCCCCCAGGGCCAGTGGCCAAACAGAACCCAGCCGCAACACGCGACCGCGCTGACAGCCGCCGAACCATCCCCACATAACATATGCTGCTGGGCATCGCCAGGTGAATCCAGCGGCGGTAACAAACGCCAGCATCCGTTCAGCGGCACTGAGCGCCGCCGCTGCTGAGCACCGCATACCGCGCCCCCCAGCAGCCGCAGCCGCCTGCCTAGGCGCCGCTGCCGGGACTCGCCACCGCCACCGCCGCCGCCTGCGATGCCTGCGAAGGCGCCACGCTGCCGCCGCCGTCGCCGCCGCCAGCGTCCACAGTCCTCAGTGCCTGCAGAGCGCGCCGCTTTTGCGCGAGCATCTCGGCGAGCGCGCGCCGCGTGCGCTGCGTCAGCCCCGACCCCACGCTGCCCGCGTCCGCCTGCGACCGCGCTTGCTGCCGCCGCTCCGCCGAGTCCCCGACGCCGCCGCCGCCGCCCCGCTCCGAGCCGGCAAATACGCCACCGGCGCCGTCACGCCACGGGTAGCCGTGTTCCCCGCGCTGCAGCCACGGCGCGTCGTCGGCCGCGTCGTGCTCGTCCCGTGGCGGTGGCGGCGGCGGCGCCGCCGCGCCGCCGCCAGGGCCAAAGCTGCCGCGGCTGAAGCTGCGCTCTCGCTCTGCCGCGTGGTCCAGTGTGGTGTCGTCGGCGTCGCCCGCCAGCAGCGGGTAATAGTCGCCGCCGTACCACCCAACGCCGCCGCCGCCGTCGCCGCCGCGGTGCCACTCCGACAGCTGGCCACCGTCCCGCAGCCCCCCGCCGCCGCCGCCACCAGCAGCCCATTCCCTGCCACCACTGCCGCGCCCTCCGCCATCTTCGCCACCGTGCGCGTCAGCATGATCGTGCCGGTCGCCGCCACGCCCCCAGTACCCCCCTCCTCCCTGCTCCTCCCCTGCGCCGCGCCCACTGCTGCGCCTGCGCAAGATGTGAGCGCCTTCAGAGACAGCTCCGCCGCCGCCGCCGCCGCCGCTGCCGCCGCCGCTGCGGCGGCCGGGGCTGCCACCCGCGCTGGCGCCGC
>JAULBY010051949.1:0-11672 GCA_032358315.1 Ophiocytium majus
CCCCAGCAACACGACCCAGGTGTGTCGCTCCATGGACTCATGGTGTTGCTCTGTTGCTGTCTGCTTGCTTCTGCTCTACCCACCTCGCAATGCTACTAACAACAGCCTCAGCATCCGATAGCGCGAACCTGCTTCAAATGCACTGTCTGCAACTCTCATGGCTCTTGATGCACACACACTGTCTGCAGCCGCCGTCCTGCCATGCGCCTTCGCACTCCCATGAGCCAACCAGAGAACGGCACCTCACCAACACGGCGTTGGCAAAACGCTTGCGTGAATTGATGAGTTGGGCAAGCACAAGGTGCAGGCAAACATAAACGCCAACTTAAGGTTGTGGGCTGCCGCAGCACAGTATGCTGCCATGCACACTCACAAAGTGGCACTGAACATGTGGGCCTTAACAAGTAGTGTCATTGATTCGCCTCGAGGTGCTTGCAAGCACAACACGCGCGCCGACGGCGGCACACAGGGTGCCACCAAACGCCCAGCGCATTAAGTATTGTAATACACAGCTACGCACCAGCCGTGGTGCGCACCGTACCTAAGCCACTGCAGGTGCCAATGCCTGGTGGACTGCCAGCACCTTGGCGCAAGACGCTGATGCCAGTGCTAGCCACGGGTACTGCGCCCACATAGCATAGCTCTACCCGTTGGTGTGATGGCACATTCGAGCTGACTGGCAGCGCGGTGTGTCCAGCAAAGACTGCTCAGGTGCACGCGCCTACCCCAGCCACCACATTAGGCGACGACGTGCACCAGAGCGCCCATGGCCGCCTGGCTTTCCCAGTATGCTGCTGCTGCTATTGCTGCTGCACTGCGCGCCTCGACACACACTGACCTACACACATTGCCGCGGCCGCTGGAACCCCCTGTCAGGTACAGCCGTGTGCCCCACCTGCTCAGCACGTGCTGCCCTCGCGGGCTGGGCAACAGCACCAACGCCAGCAACGCACGGTGCCGCATAGGCACCCCCGTCAAGTGCACAGTGGGCTCACGCGCCGACTCCGCAAACGCCGCGGCGGCAGTGGCACGCAGTGCTGCTGCTGGGCACAACCCTGCTCAGCAGCACCTCACGACTGCTGCGGCGCGCCCTCCACGAGCGCCCACGCCGGCCTGCGCCCGCCTCAGTGCGCAGCGTTGCTGCTGCTGAGCACAACGCCTTGCGTCTGCTGCGGCGCACACGGTGCAGCGCGCCCACGACCGCGCGCGCCCGACCCCAGGCCGCAGCGCTCCTGCTGCTGAGCAGGGCTGTTGCTGAGCACAGCCCTGCTCAGCAGCACGTCACGCCTGCGCTCCAGCGCGTCCACGACCGCCTGCGCCCACCCCAGCACAGGGCGCCCCTGCTGCTGAGCACACCCATGCTCAGCAGCACCTCAGGCCTGTGCTCAGCAGCACGTTTCGCCTGCTGCGGCACGCGCTCCAGCACCTCCACGACCGCCCGCACCCCACCCCAGTGCGCAGTGCCCCTGCTGCTGAGCACAGCCCTGCTCAGCAGGCTCTCAGCACATCATCCCAGCAGCACCTCAGGCCTGTGCTCAGCAGCACGTCACGCCTGTGCTCAGCAGCTCCTCAGGCCTGTGCTCAGCAGCACGTCACGCCTGCTGCGGCACGCGCTCCAGCGCCTCCACGACCGCCTGCGCCCACCCCGCGATACCCGGCTTGTCAGGGTAGACGATGCGCGCCTCGGGCCAGCCCGCGGCCCGGCACGCGGCGGCGCTGGTCTCGCCGATGCATGCCGCCACAACGTCGCCCACGCCGCGGCGCTTGGTCCACGCCTTCACCTGCGAGTGGGCACCGTAGGGCGTGTGCGTGGCGGTGGGCCGGGGCGTATAATGGTATGTGTATGACTGTTATGCGCATGTACTTCTGGAAGTATGCTAGTGTAGTACGTGTGTGTTACTACATTGGTACGTTACACAGAAATAAACGTATTTTGAAGATAAAGAGAAGGTAAGTGCACAGGCACGAAGCAACACTCGCCCCAGCCCAGCACTCTCAAGCCATCTTGTGCCCTGCTGCCTGCCGCATCCAACCCGCAAAACCCTGGCGAAACCAGCGGTGCCCGTTGCTGCGTTGTCAGCCACGGTATACTAGTAAGAACCAATGACTTACAAATACAATTGTCTGAGTGGCGCCCAAAGTAATGCCTGCCCATTTATATCGTCCCTCCCAACGCGTCTGCCCGAGCGCTTCCAACTTCGAAATTGCTACAGCAGCACACGGTAGAGGGCAGGTGAAGGGATGGTTGCATGCGCAGCATCTTGACTCGCCTGGCCATTGTCTGCTGCCGCTGCCTTCCCCAGGGCCGGTGGTGGCCTGGCCCGACACAGACATGAAAGTTCAATATATGATACTTGTGCTTCGAAGCATTTTGTGCCTGAACAGCTCAGCCTGCTCTGGCATTACCTGTGTGTGTGACTACAGCGCAGCCAGTTCTCACAATGTCAGGGCGTCATAATGCAACCACAGCAGCACTCGCCGCCACTACCCGCTGCTGTTGTTCACTATTGAGACCGGCCACCTGAAGCCGTTGAACCTGCATGTACGCATCACCTACGATAATGACCGGATAACCTTGCTCACTGCCATAGGTCTGCCGAATTCCGACAAGGCAGCACAGGCGGCCACCACTACCGCCTGCGCTGCCTCACACCCTTTTGAGTGATGACTTCTGCTCCTTCCTATGTGACATTGGCGGTGCCAATCTGCACCACTACATTTTGAGTGATGACTTCTGCTCCTTCCATGTGACATTGGCGGTGCCAATCTGCACCACTACATTTCACAGTAGCCCGCGCAGCATAGATGTACCTAGGGTAGGGTGCGACAGAAGTACAATGTACTTTGATGATGTATAATACTTCAATGAAGTACTTGGAAGTACTACTATATGTGCAGTGCCTGATGTAGCCTACCACTCACCATATGAGCGCTGCAGAGCCACTGCTGCCTCCTCCCGTGCCTCATTTCTCATGCTGGCACTTGAAACGCTTCATATGAGTAACCTTGCATCCCACATGGCGTACCGTATGCCACTGTTGACCTACAGGGATGTAGACGTGCGCTTGGCAATTCTGGGTAAGGTACTACTTCGGAAGTACTTCAGAATTACATTATTCTTTGAGGTATAATACTTCAAAAGAAGTACTTGGAAGGTACTACTTCAGAAGTACTTCATAATTCCATTATACTTTAAGGAATAATACTTCAAAGAAGTTATTGGAAGTTCTGTACTATATGTGCAGTGCGTAATGTACTCTACCGTTCACCGCATGAGCACTGCAGAGCCACTGCTGCCTCTTCCCGTGCCTCATCTCGCATACCGGCACTTCAAACGCTTGAAATAGGTAAACTAGCATTCCGATAGTGTACCTTACGACAGAAATCGGCCTAGACGGATGTAGCAAGTGCGCTTGGCAATTGGGGCAGCCGCCCGCCTCCCTTTGTGCCGCCATGCTCAACTAGCCCAAGTGGAGATAAACATAATGCGGGCTGCCAAGCCATGCCACAGCTTCAGCACATGGCGCCAGCGCCACTAGTCTCTCGCCCATCCAGAGTTCGCTGTTCATGGCTGAGACTGCTTTTACGCGAGGACAGCCATTGTCGTTCACAATATAACTGACATTAGCAGTCACAGGCGTACCCGCATGACCACACGACAGAATAGACAACCTTCATACCCCCACAGTAACTCTCACTGCACAGGGGTGCCCCCCGCCAAATGCGGCAACGCCAGCGCACACCCCTACCGCCCTCCCCCCCTGCCCCCCCCCCCATCCCACACTCCCACGAGCAACGCCGCAAGCAACGCCAGCGCCCACGCAGCCACAACCCCCCCTCCCCCCCCCCCCCCCACTCACCGCGCTGGGGCTCCCGAACGTCGCCACGGCCGCGCGCGCCGCCGCGTCCGCCTCCTCCGCCCCCCACTCGGCGTCCCCCGTGTCATACGTGTCCAGCCGCACCACGACAAACCCCCGTGCCTCCAGCCCCGCCTGCACCGTTCCCGGCGCGCGCGCGGACGCCGGGTACAGAACACGCGGCGGCACGCGCGCAGAACCGGAACCGTCTCCAGCGGAATGTTCTGTGGAACAGTCCGCAGGAACGGGCAGCTCCGCGGCGAGCACCTCCCCGGTGGCTTTTGAGGGCGTGAAGGCGGGCTCGATGCCGCGGGCGCGGAGGGCGTCGCCGGTGGCGACGCCGACACAGGCGACACGAAGCTGCGGCGGCGGCGCGGCGGCGCGCTCCCAGCCGGCGAGGAAGACTTTGGCGGCCTCCGGGGAGGTGACAATGATGTAGTCGTAGGCGCCGGTGGCGAGGTGGCCGGGAAGGGCGGCCGCATCGGGGCCCTCCTTGAAGGCGATGCAGGGGACCTGCGGCGGCGGTCGGGGGCGCGGCGACAGAGCTCTAGTTGTATTTATGGACAAACTTATGGGGGGTATGAGGTCTTACATTGGAATGCCTTTATTCGTTTACCGGCATGTAGGAGAAGGAAAATAGGCCAGGGGGTGACCTGATAGCCCTGGCCAAGATTATGAGTGGAGGTCGAATGTGCTTTGCAATGTGTTGGGAGGGGTGTGGCGGGCAGCGGCAGCTGTGACCTGTGGTGTCATGGTGCGCTGGGGTGTGCCGGGGGGTGAGTAGCTGCTGGCCTGTGTTGTGGGGACGCCTTTGGTAGAACAAGTTTGGGCGGCACCGCTTGGGCATACCTTCACCGGCGTGTATGTGTGGGTAGTGTTTACCGTTGGCGCCAAGCGCGTCCGCAGCATCAGCAAACACATGTTGTGATGCAACCATGCGGCTACAGCTGCAGAATTCGCAGCACATAAGCTCAGTAACACGTGCGTAATTAAGCAACGCACATGTTTATGGCACCTGCTCACACAGTCAATGCTGCTGCTGTCGTTGCTGCTGCCTCTGCTGTTGTGCACGATGCTCTGCATGAGCCATGCAATCAGTCACTGCCCGGTGGCGCGAGAGCAAACCACCCTGGTGGGCAGGTTTCAACACAGAAGTGCTGACCACTCGATCCGCGTGCCCAAGCCTCACCTGCTGTGCCTGCTGCCCCGCCTGCGCCGTGTGTGAGGCGCGTCAAAACATGACCGAATGCAGGATTGACAAAGTAAGCCCAGCCACCAATGCCAAAACGCCCAGTCGCTACTGCAGCTGCGAGCCATGCTGCGGCTGACAGCTTGCCCGCACCGCCAACAGAGGCATCTCACCTCGACGCAGTCAATGCCCTTGGCGACCAGCAGCTTCTCTAGCTTGGCGTTGTTGCCAGCCTCCCTGGTCAAAGCCACGGTGCGAGAAGGACGACCAGCGCTCATCACCCACGACCCTGCAGGGCGCCATGCCACCGCAGCGGGGGCGCACAGGGCCAGCACCGCCGCTGCTACCCGCCTCCGCATGCTGCAGCCGCACTTCCCTCAGGCAGGGCGGGTGTGTGCACTCACTCACAGCTGCACATGTGTACACATGCAATTCCTACACGGCGCGCCAGAAGTTGAAGTAGCCAACTCAGAACACCATGGCCATCACCATGGTACGACATCACCATCAGTGCCGTCACGCAAAGATGAGCAACAGAGATTGCGCTGCCGCTTGCATCCGCAGCGCTACCCTGTCCGGCCCGGCTGAAGATGTCCAGGAGGAAGAGAAATATACCCGAAAAACCAGCGTCATGCTGGCGGAAAACGGGATAAATTTCTAGCATTTTGCACCAGCATCAGCTGCTGTGTTTGTTTTACTGCCTTGCTGGTGCTGCGCGCGTTGACATGCGCCTGCAGGATGTGCAGCACCTGGTATTCGAGCGGGGTCAGCTCACCGCGGGCCAACGGACTGACCCCGTCCCCCAGCTGGCCTGTCACGGCAGCGCGTGCGGCGATGCGGAAGCAGACACCTTTGTGACCGTGCTCTGCAACAACATGGGGAATATGGAGGACGGCATGCCTGCGTGGGAGTGCAAGGCTGACATGCTCGCTGGCTACAGGATCATTCAGGTGAGCTTCTTCACGCAGGTGGAGTGGTAACGGTGTCAAAACCTGTGAATTGTGGCTAGTACTGTTGTGCTGTTGCGCCGATGTCCCGCATGCAATGGGCGCCTCAGTTGCGACCGCTGTGGCACCGGCAAGGCCCCCTGTGATTTTTTCACCAAGCAAACTATGCTTGAAAGTGGCGAGGCGTGTTGCCACTGTGCACAACAAACTTCTGCAGCAGCTGCCTTTTGTTGGTGCTACCTAATTCAGTATTGTAAACAGACGGGTGGTTCACTGCACACGACTTCATGCCGGAACAGGTGGTGGTTTGCTGCAAGACGGGGATTGTGACATTCCACTTTTGCTCGTGTACTGTTGCGGCGGCAGCAGCAGCCGCTGGAGAACGAGCAGTTGTGAATGCGCACAGGTCTGCCACCTGCCTTATCCCTGCAGTGTTGTGCCTCATGGGCCGCTAGCTAGCTGGCCGGAAGTTGACAAATGCCGTCTCAACGGAAGGTCCATCACCCCGTCAGCGTTGTGCGCGACCATGAAGGCAGCGGGGCAGTTTTGAATTAGCGTGTGTAGTGCCGCACGGGCCTCAAGCACCAAGTTACATCACACACTGTGCAGGTCGCCTGGGACATGGGGGTGGTATCCATCCATTAGAGTTGCGCTGTGGCAACATGCCAGGTTTACTTTGGAGTCTGCAGTGCTGAGCTTTGCTTCTTTCTTCGCCAGCAACAGCATGTTTGATCATGCTTTTTCCAGTCACACGCACACCATGCGCACAGGGCTTCCCGGTTTATGCGGAGTTCAATAAAAGTACCACTGTGCTTGCAGGCTTGCCAGGCACCTGACTGTGCTTCACCAGTAGGACACCCTCACGTGAGCAGGCTTGCCAGGCACCTGACTGTGCTTCACCAGTAGGACACCCTCACGTGAGCACGCAACATGCGACCATGCTCCTCCCGTACCCACCCTTCTACGTCGTGCAGGTCAACGTCAACTGCGAGGGCGTCACAAGCCCCGACGACGAAAATATTCTGCCAGGCAGCTGCCAGCTGCGGTACTCCCTGAAGCGCACCGCCACCGCCGCCGGCGTGCCGCACTTGAACTTTGGCGGGGCGCGCCCAGGAGGCGGCGCGGCAGCAGCGACTTCAACTTCTGCTGCTCAGCAGACCCGCGGCGCCCTCCTCAGCCGCCACACGCTGCTCCTGGGCGCGGCGGCCGCGGCGGTGGCGCTGCGCTGGGCGCGAAAGCGCCGGCGCGCCGGCCCCCCAGCGCCTATAGGTGGCACCGCCAGCGACGCCGACTCCGCGGACTCTGACGGCGGCGACGTGCCTCTGGTGCCCATTGCGGTACCCTTAGACGGAGTGGAGGAGGGCATGGGGTTGCCGATGGCGGCGGCGGTGGCCGCGCCGCCCATGCCGCCTGGGCCGCCGCCGCCGCCGCCGCCGTGTGCGGAGCCGCCCGCAACGTGCGAGGGGCTGCCGCTGCCGGCGGGGTGGGAGGAGCGGCGGGAGGAGGGCGGCAGACCCTTTTTTGTGGACCACACGTGAGTGGCACGCTGTGCATTGAGTATGTATGTGGCATTAAAAAAAAAAAACACACAGTGTTGTAAACATGTGTGTTGCACCTCGGAAGTATATCCCAGTATACTCCGAAGCAGAGTACGTCAAGCAGAAGTACTTTGACGTTCACTTTAGAATTCATGGGGCATGCTTCAGAGCGCCGGTTGCGCAGAAGTAGCGGCCGTACCCGCAATGTAGCGCCACTCCATGTGTCCCATGGCTTAGGGGGTTGGGCTGCACGGGAGTGGAGCACTGGCAGCGCGGCGGCACCCGCACGCACCGCTTCGTGCGTGTTGCTGTGGTGGACGGGGGTGTGGGCTACGTCGAGTCAGCCAGTCACACACCTGCTTGCACATGACACTGTTTCCTGTGGTATACTTCGAAGTATGGTGGCCACTGCTTCGACGCCGTACGGGTGCCACGTGTCAGCGTGGATGGGGACAGTCATTTTGTGTGCAATTAGCACATCGGGCGTGCCATTCCCAACCTGGTCGTAACACGCACTGTTTTCAACCAGGCGGATCCTGGAGTTGCAATATCCCAAAAAACTTTAAGCGAAGGTGTTTGGAAACTACCTAGGTAGTGTACACTGTACACATGTACATGTACCTACTGTACTGTGTAGCTGTACTAGTTTGCAAGAACCCAGGTCATGCATGCACGTAGCATGTTGCAGTGAATTACTGCCCAATCGACCTGTACACTGCCAACACCAGGAAGTTCAGGAAGCCTGCTGTAGTACTACTACTCCAAGTACTGCTGAAGTATTCAGGAACAGTTGCCTTCCTGGAAGAGGTGTGGCTGGAGTTGCTCTCTGCCACCGCTTTTTGTTTTACCGCTTCAAAGCTCACAGGCCTGGTACTCACGGCTCGTGCAAAAACGAATGCTGCACTCTTGTGTCTGCAGCACGCAACGGACCACGTGGGCTGATCCAAGGCAGCGCCAATGGGAAAAGGTGCGTGGCCACCACTCCACATGCCCACTTGTTGCTGGCCTGAGTGCCCACCAGCAGTGTCTGGCGGTGGGTAGCAGTGCGGCAGACGTGGAAGTGAACAGGCCCACTCGCCACCCCAGCCTGCGCAATGGCAAAGCGACCCGGCATTTGCTGGCATGCCCAGCTTGCGTCACAATGCCCAGTTGTTGGGCACCATTGCCTGTTGCACATTTGTGAAGTACGCAAAGTAGTCAACAATGTCATCACAACACATGCGTCGCGCAGCACACAACCAGCCCCTCCCAACAGGACCCGCCGCGTCCCCAACACCGTCTGGCGCTGAGCACCCATTGCGGCGCCCCCCCTCCCCCGCCCCCCAAGTCGCCGTACCTACAACAGCGGCTGCAGCGGGGGCAGCAGTGGCGTGTATACCATTTATATTACACCGGTAATTATTTACCGTATATTGATGTGTACATATTTATCAGCAGCAGTGGTGTTTATCTGCTCATTGCAAGTCTGCTGCAGAACAAGGCCTGTGAATTGGTCTGGATGAGTCAATACAGTGCACTCGTGATTTAGTGCTGTGTGGTGTCGCCACCCTGGCACCCCGCACTGCAGCAACACCCGCACTTAAATCAAATACCGTATAGTGTTCATTTCTTCCCCCTAAAGAAAATAGGATCCGCCAGTAAAAACTGGGGGGGTTAGGGACGCCCAGTTTGAACGTTTTGGGGGGGTAAAGGTAATAGGGAAGTAGCCTACAAGGCACCCTCAGGGGCCAGGCAACACATGCACATTCACTGCATGTAACGCGCACTTAAATTTGCGGCCGTTTCTGGGCAGAAAGCTCCTGAAATAACTTCACTCAGTTCAGCCGAATGAGAGACCGTGAAGGCTGCTGCAGCCTTGGCCAATATGGTCATTGGGGCAGCCGCCAGGGCAAGCAAGCCAGCATCCTCGCCAGGTTCGGTGGAGCGCCCACGCCTGGCGCTGCCGCCACAGCAGCAGCTTCTGCTGGGAGTCTGGTGCTGTTGCACCAGCAGCTGCGTCAGCACCGCCCCCGCCAGGGTCACGCAGGGTGAAGCCGTAGGGGCGGCAATGGCGCCAGAGCCTGGGAGCAACTCTGGTGTGGCGGTCCTGCCCTGCGATGATGGGTCCCCCGGCTTCTGCTGCAGAAGCTGCCCTGTTGCTGCTGCTGCTGCATTCACTTCGCCGCCCTTTTGGTGTTGCTCGGCATGGTGCACTGCTGGGCACTGCTGCCACCATCACATGTGTTTGCACTTTTGACTGCCTCTTGATTCATAAATAGACTACTAGTGTAGCAGTACATTCTTAGAGCTGGCCAGCAGAAAAGGGGGCCAAACCAGCTCAAGGGGGGGGTAAAACAATTAGGGTGCGGCAGTTATAACGGGGGGTAAAGCAATTAGGGGGCACCAGTTATAAGGAGGGGGTAAAGTAATTAGGGAGCGCCAGTTAAAAGGGGGTAAAGGGGTTAGGGAGGCCCAGTAAAAACCTCCCTATTTTCTTTAGGGGGAAGAAAATAGGCACTATACGGTAGTGCATATACCAGGGGCGCAGGTCAGCGTCACACCACTGCCCAGCACTGGCACCACGGCACGCCTGGCGCTGCCCTTTTCAGTAGTGATACAGTATAACGCACATGCACACAGTAAGAACATCCTGGTGTGAGCGACGGCCGATGCTCGCCAACAGCAAAAAAACAAACAAAAAAGTGCGACAGCCGGAGGGTGCCATTTCACCCCTATATTTTTGGTTCTGCCATGAAATGCCAGATGCACCTTTGCTGCCGCCTCAAACTGCTACTGTACCTTTAGCTCTCCAGGAGGCGGAGCCACTATGTTGCACCTCTCACCATCTACACTCCACAAAACAAAGACCCTCTCACACCTTGCCAACACTTCCTCATTTGCCCTCTCCCACTCCCCCCCCCCTGGCCACCACCTCCCTCCTGTACTTCAACATCCAAAACTTCAACTTCACCAACTTCAACTCCCACAACTTCAACATCCACAACTTCAACTTCCCCAACTTCAACTCCCACAACTTCAACTCCACAGGAGGCGGACCTGCGGCGGCGCCCCTCACCGCGCGAGGACGACGGCCGCCCGCGCTCCGCCAGCGCCGCCCCCAGCACCGCCTCCGCCGCCGCCAGCGACATTGCTCCCATGGACACGGACGACATGTCCGATGTCGTCGTGGGCACCCCGCACCCCCCCGCCACCCCTTGCAGTGACGCCGGCGGCGCCGCCACAGACGGCGGCGGCGCAGCGGCGGCGGGGGGTCGCAGGGGCAGCGACTGGACGGCACGCCGTGGGGGCGGGGCGCGGCGGGGGGTGGACTTGGGGGGCTGCGGTCCGCCGGCCGTGACTGACACCACTAAGGAGATGCGTGCCCTGATACGGAGCATCATTATGGGACTGAAGACGGTCATCTACTGCAGCTCGGTGTACCGCCGGGGGAAGGGGGGGCGCGGCGGCGGCGGCTCGCGGAGCTCCCGCGGGTCGCTTGGGAGTGCGGATGAGGGATTTGATGCGCCGCAGCAGCTGTTTGTGATGGCGGCCGAGGAGAGGAAGCTCGTGGGGCGGCTGTTCAAGTGGGGCGTGCAGTGCCTGTCGGCGTTCACGCGGAACCCCATGGCGGACGCTGCGGCAGCGGACACCGGCGGCGGCGGCGGCAACGCCCTGTACCTGGCCTATGCCAAGGAGGGGAAGGAGGCGCTGGATGCCTTTGCGGGGGCTTTTACGGTGCTGGAGCCCTATAGTCTGCGGACGACTGTGGGCGCGCACGTCCCCACGCTGTACGCAGCCATTCTCGAGGAGCCCGCGCTGCTCGGCGTGCCCCAGCAGCTCCTCGCCAACTCCAGCGCCACCCTCCCAATTTCCGATGCGCTCCTCACGTTCCTCGTGTACCAGCTGGATGACCTGGTGGGGTGGGATGACGCAGCCGCCGCCGCCGCCGCGCAGCGTGCCGCCGCCGCCTGCAGGGGTGGCACCGCCGCCACCACTGGCCTGGATGCGGCGGCCGCGGCGGCGGTGGGGTTTCCTGCGCTGCGGAAGCCTACAGCTAGGGAGGAGTGGGTACGGCGGCACCGGCAGCTGCTCGAGGCGGAAGAGGGGCAGGGGGAGGGGGGGGCGGGGGGGGGGGGGGGGGGGGGGGGGGGGGAGGGGGCGG
>JAULBY010051960.1:0-11669 GCA_032358315.1 Ophiocytium majus
AATTGGTTGGCGGGGAGCAGGGTGGCGGGTCCTGGGCGGGGTGGGGTGCGTTGTGTGTATTCATAGTCTTCTGCCATCTAGCGCCGATGCCTGGCGCTTGAGCGCTCAGTAGCCCACTGGTTGTCACTTCCCCTGTTCGCGGCATTTACATGTGTGCATGTTTGCGAATTGGTTTCCTACTTTTGGACGGGCAATTGGTGTGCTGCTGCGCAGCCTTAAATTTGGGTCCGGTGTTGGCGGGGCCCCGGGGGCGGGGCGCTTTGGTGCCATGCGGCACTGGTAGCACCTTGTAGACCGCTACGGTATGAGTACATGCGGCACTGGTAGCACCTTGTAGACCGCTACGGTATGAGTACTGTTCGACTTCATCAACTGCACCCCATGTGCACAGGGCTTTCCGCGTCCCTAGCGGAGTTTAATAAGAGTACCTTGGTGCACATGTGTGAGACGCATGTGTTTGCGCCCTGTCTGCTACCTGGCGTTTGGGCCGGGGTGTGCGCTGCTGCGCTGTCTGTCATGCCAAGCACTGCGCGCGTGCACACATATACTTGAAGTACACACTTCGAATTACATAATATGCATACACATGATGTTGCAGATCTTCCTATGGTTCCTAGGCAGGTCGCCCGCCACATGTGCCAGTGTCCCCGGGGCCTCTGCACATGTGCACTGACATGTGGTGTGGCTATCTCTCACTTGGTGCGGGGTGTTTAGACACTGGTGCGTGTCTAGAGATGGCGCTAGCGCTGCTCGCGAAGACATTGTGGGGTGTAGGGCATACCGCGTGTCAGCATGCCCACAAGCAGCATTCATCTCATCACAACGGCATGGTGTCCCAGCCTGAGGGCCCACACGTTGTTCCACCTTGTGAGTGGGAGCAACCATTGTGCACACGGCGCTTAGGGGACTTTAGAGGCAGACTTGGACAGCGAGGTAGCAGCTAGCTGGCAGCGGGTAGTATCTGGATTGAGCGCACAAGCAGGTCTTGAGCAGTATGTCGGCTGAGTAAGTAAGTAACTCTCTAAACCCTCATGATCATCATGATTGGCCGGGCGAGAACCAATCGAGTTGCGCCAAAGGTTTAAAAATTAACCCGGCGCGGCGCGCCTTGAAAATGGTTGAGTACTCGTGCACAAACACTGCAGCAGGAACACGGCTCGCACGGGCCCTTGCCGCGCCTGCACCTGGCCGGTCACTCCCAGTGCTGTCTGCCGCTGGCGCTGCGCCACCAGTCCCCGCCACACCTTGCGTGGTGGCCACCGGAACGCACCCCAAGGCTCTGGCGGGTGAGCGAATTTTGGGCTTTATTGCAAAGCCGCGGCAAGGAGAGAGCCATGGCAGCAGCTGGCGATGAGTGGAAGGTGGCGGCGGAACTTGGGCTATGCGATCCAGGTGGGTGCTCTGGTTTCTTGCGCCCGCCCCCTCCCAGCTCCTTGCGCACCAGCACCTGCTTTGTGTCCAGCGAACATGGTGTTAATAATCACCGGGGGGCCGGCTTTGCAACTTCAACGTTGGCCAGCTCCAGAGGAGTGTGCGCAGGCCGCTGCCTTGCAGGGCCGTCATACGCGGAAATAGAGCAGCAGCCCTCGTGGCACTTGCGTTGCCGCCATCTGTCCTTCTCCCCATGCACGTGTCTCATGGGGGCAAAGCCCTCTTCCTGCCCTGCCATAATCACAATTGCCGCCGATGCCACATCCCTGTGACTGGTCCCACAGACAACCCCTAGCACTGTTGCCGGTGCCTTCCAGTATGTTCGCTTCTTGCAGGACACGCTGCGTGCAGTCACCATGCTGCCACGTGCAGCCCCTGCCACCAGGTGGCAGCCGCCGCTGCTGCGCCGCTGCTGCGGACAATTGCTAGCACACGCTGCGGCTGCCGCTGGACCACTGTCTGTCGCTGCTGAGCACTGTCGCTGCTGAGCACTGTCGCTGCTGAGCACTGTTGCTGCTGAGCACGGCTGCTGCACTGTTGCTGCTGAGCAGAGCTGGCCGAGCTGGCCAAGCGCGGCAACTTCACCAGGGATGGCGCTGCCGTCGTTGAGTACACCATTTTCGCCACACCATCGGCCACGCGCCATGTGCTGCTGCTGACCGGGTGGGACGAGAGCTTCATCAAGTACGCAGAGGTGTGTGCCCCCCCCCCCCCAGGTTTCTTTCAAGCAGGCTTAGCATAATCACACACAAAAGCAAGTTGCATATTTGTTTATTTCATGTTTTCACAAAGTGTGTGCAATTGTACATACACACGCATGTAACATACTCATACCAGACCGCGCGAATATAATAACGGCTGGTTTGGGAGCACGAGCATGTTGCAAGTTTGTGGCCGTGGAGGCTGTCGAAGGCACAGCTTTCAAGTGCAAGTTGTGTGCGATGCGCCAACACAGGACGCCTACTCCATCACACCATCACTGATGCGAAACCCCTTTGCATACATGCACAAAAAAGAGCACATGTTAATCAAAGAATTAAATGCATGGCCTCATGCCTTTGAGCTTGATTGGCTGCCGATTGGTTGCTGATTTTGGGGGGCAGGGGGGCAGGGGTGAGCTTTTGGCGCCACGTGAGGCGACAGGCTACCTTCTGTGTACTTGTTCGAGCAACACTTATAGTCTAAGCTGCCTTGTCCTGTACACTTGGACTGGGCTGTGCCCAACCAGTGATGCCACTGCCCTCCCTGGACGCACATGCGGTGCTGGTGCTGGTGTTGGCGTGGGCACTGGTCGCTGAGCAGTGGAACAGCTGCGCCACCTTACCTGTGCTGCTGCTGCAGCGCTGCTGATGAGGCACTGCTGCTGCTGCTGCTGAGCACTCTTGCTCGTGCTGCTGCTGCTGCTGAGCACACCTGCTGCGCCGCTGCTGCTGCCGGTGCCACTGCTGTTCCAACTATGTTGAGCACCGCCTCTGCTGCTGCAACTACTGCTGAGCGCCGGTGCTGCTGCCACTGCTGAGCACCGCTGCTGGCTACTGCTGCTGAGCACTGCCTCTTCCGCCATTGATCTGCTGAGCACTGCAGGTCATCCGGCGGCTGGTGGACGCAGGGTGCGCTGTGTATACAATGGACCACCGCGGCCAGGGGCTCAGCAGCAGGGAGATACCGGACCAGCAGGCAAGCCCCACCTGCCTCTCTTGTACTTCGAAGTACTTCAAGAAGTACTTCAAGAAGTACTTCGTACTTCAAAAGTATGCTTCCTGTCTTGTCCCTCATTTGCCCCGGCATGTGCTTATTCGAGCGGCGACAGCGGTGGACACCAGGAGTGCTCGGCCAAGCATGGATGCGGTCATGCCTGCAAATGCGGTTCGGCTGCCTTGCCCATCAATGCGCATGGCGCTGTGCTCGCTCCCTTTCGCCCGCTGCCAAAATACCCCCGCTGCGGCGTGGCTATGCGCACATCACGTACGCTCTACATTGCCCATTTTTTTTGTATGATAGCCATCCACCAGCACTCCAGGCATTGCACAGACTGCGAACAGAAAGAAATCAATCTGCGCTCAATTTCTGTCTGACAACTCTACCAACCAACTACGCGCGCGATGCCCTGCTGACTCCCCTTTTGCCCGCCGCTCCAACACATGCCACGCCGCGGTGTGCTGCGCGCAGCTCACATATGTACCGCATTCCCCATAATAACAGTGCCCAGCACTCCAGGTTTAGCACGAAACTGCAGCAGGCAGGACATGATTTTGTGCCAAATTCTGTGCGTTGTGGCTGCGCGCAGATCATTTACGTGCGCGAGTTTGACTGCGAACAGAAAATGCTGAGTTTATGTCCGAAAATAGAATTTACAATCTCTCGCTACGCCTTGCTGACCCCCCTGTTCTCCGCCCCTCCAATGCCACCGCCACTGGTGCTACCGCAGATCACGTGCAAAGTAAATGATCTGTGCTAAGTTTCTGTGGGGGAAAAATCCATATACAAACTCAAGCGCGCAACGCCATGCTGACTTTCCATTTTTAAAGAAAATCACCCGTATCGGTGTGACTGCGCGCAGATCACGTACGTGCTACATTCCCGATGATAACAATGCCCAGCACTCTAAGTTTCTCACAAAATAAAATTGCAGCAGGCAGGATATAATTTGTGCTAATTGTCTTTCCGGTGCGGCTGCCTCCAGATCACGTACGTGCGCGAGTTTGACGACTACGTGCTCGACGCGCGGCACTTTCTCGAGGTCATCGTGAGGCCGCCCCAGCCGGTGTGCGTCGTGGCGCACTCCATGGGGGGTCTAGTTGCCAGCCTGCTCGCCATTTACGTCGGCAGTGATGGCTCCGCCGACTGCGTCAGCGAAGGCGCTGCACTGGCGCTAAGCAACGGCAACGGCGGCAGTGGCGGGAATGGCAGCGGCGAGGGGGTCGTGGTGGTTGACAGGCTGGTGCTCTGCTCGCCTATGTTTTTGATGAAGCCGGGCATGCCTCTGTGGGCGGCGCTGCTGCTCGCCAGGTATGTGCAAGTGCTGTCACCGAGTGCTCAAGTAATAACCCGGGTCAATTGGGTTTTGTTAGGAGTGAGAGAGTGGGCGGGGGTACACTACTTTGAGAGGCACTCAGAGCATTGTTTATGTGGCTTATCCTAGCATTTACCGTGGCTGAAAACACAAAATGATGGAGAATGGCATGTTACTGTGAAGACACCAAAATAACTATGTCGAGAAGTACTATTAACTACTACTGTAGTAGTACTTAGAGTAATAGACCTGGGTGGCTACTACGAGGCAGTATACGGTACTGTAGAGCGCTGTGTGTCTGCACTCTTGGTGTTGTGCGGGTGGCGTGGGAGTGACATTCGTGGCAGGCTGGGAGTGGGTTGGTGCCATGCCATGCGGTAATGCTAGCATGTGTAAAAAAATTCGGCAGTTTGTGATTGTTATGTGTGTTCTGCTTCAATTGCTTGCGTGTGCACATGGATTGTTGAAGTTGTTTTTTTCAGTCCCACGTGCACTTCAATACCCAGTGCCAGTACTTGCTTCGAGTAACTCACGCATTTGTGGGCATTTGTACAGCATATTCTTGTCAGTGTCTCTGTGTGTCCGCGTTTATTATGCGCAAGTGTGCGAGCACACGCAACATGCCTGCTGCTGTAGCACAAGACCGTGCACATATATGTCGTACTTCGGAAGTATGTTTATATGGAGCGCTGTTTGTACCACTTCATGTGCGCGCAGGGTTGGCTGCTGGCTGGGGCTGGGCCCGTGCTACGCACCCGGGCAGGGGCCCATCAGCCACCTCGCGCCCCTCACCAACAAGCTCACCAACGACAGGAGCAAGTTGGAGCAGATGCACGTGAGTACACATGAAGATATGACAATGACAAAATTGTCAATGTACTGCTACGTAGTATGAATATCATTTTATATGGCGTGTGTTACATGTACTTCATTCAGGAGTATCATACCATGGTACGCGCGATATGTGCCGTGCTCAGCACCATAAAGGGCACAGCACCAGAAGAACAAAAACATGATCAGCAGGCACGTAGCTCCCCCCAAAAAACAGCCTTTTATCCGCACCAACAAGTGTTCGGTCTGTATGTGAGAGCCCTGCCTAACAACGTTGTTGTGGCAAGTTTTACTTCAGAAGCATGTCACGCAGTATGTGTCAAGTGCGCATGCCTACATGCTAAGTGCCGTCCGTGCTCACCAGCACAAGGGCACAGCACCAGTCGAAGATAAAAAATGCCCCCCACGTTTATTTTGAGCCTCCAATTTCCTCCCTACATTATACGGCGTATGAAAATTGTAGACGCTGTGACCCATCACTACATGGTCACAGCTGGCACCATAACAGTTGCGCGCGCAAAGTTGGTGGTGTTGTGCTGTGGCGAGGCATGCACCTGCTCATCATGCATGCACATTTTGTTTGTGTCGTGCCCTATTTCTCTGTGCTGTGCCCTTCTGCTGCTGAGCACTGCAGTTGCCGCGTGCGCGGTGGCCACAGCTGGCAAAGTAAACCTTGTTGGTGCGGCATGAGTTTTTTTTTGTTTTTTTTTTGTTCGGCGAGGCATGCGCCTGCTGATCACGCCTCTACCTTTTTTTGTGCTGTACGCTTATGCTGCTGAGCACTGCAGCTGTCGCGCGCGCTGTGGCCACAGCTGGCAAACTAATCTTGTTGGTACTTTTTTTATGGCTTAGGTGAGGCATGCACCTGCTGATCATGCCTGCACATGCTTTTTCTGCTGTGCCCTTCTGCTGCTGAGCACTGCAGCTGTCACGTGCGCGGTGGCCGCAGCTGGCCAAGGGCGGCATGAGCTTTGGGTGGGTGCGAGCCTCCACCGCTGCGCAGCTGGTGAGTCAGTTATCTCATGTTCACGTCAGTTCTCTCATGTTGAAGTCAGTTCTCTCTCATGTTGAAGTCCGTTCTCTCATGCTGAAGTGTGCTGGTACTCGAGCTAGCCGGCAGTGCGGCAGCACAACAGCGGCAGGCGCGGCGGTTGCTGCTGCAGCTAGTGAGCTGCTGAAGTGCAAAGTGGAAGAACGGTAGGCAACACCGATCGAGCCGATGCGTCCGTGCTGCGTCTGAGCTGGACTATGCTGTTTTGTACAGGGAAGTGGTCAATGAGTGACGTCTGGCCGGCACACTGGTGTTGACCTGTGGATATATCACCCCACGGGCTTTGGCCTGGCATTTTGCCCCAGCCACGGCCGTATCTGAGCTTAGCAGCCTTTTAGGTTTCTTTCACCACCTGCAACCCGCGCCTCGATCATGCTTTAAAATACTAGTAGTAGACTGGTGGGAGAAAGGAGACACGTTGACTAAACGGGGATTCTTATCCGCAACTATGCCCCCCCCCCCCCTCGATCATGCTTGTGACGACGCGCACGGCAGACACTGAAGGTCGACCTACTCGCATGGCTGCTGCTGCCACCGCCACCGCCGCCACCGCCCCCCCTCGCCTTGCGCTTTCCTTGCGCTTTCCTTGCGGTCCGTGCGCAGTGGTTCTGGCGCAACATGCACCGCGTGCGCAACGCCGTCCTCCTGGTGCACGCAGAGGATGACTCATTTGTCAACAACGTCGCGTTCACAGAGTTCTACGCGCGCGCGCCGCACTGCCGCAAGGTCATGTACCACGGCACCTACCACGAGGTGAGTTGCGCCTCCCCTCGGCGCGCGCTGCGGTGCCTGACAAGTCACACCTTCAGCAGTTCAAGACATGCACATACTCCGCCATGAGGCTTTTTGGCCAAGAGTGTTGACCTTTTTCTTCTTGTATTGTGCTCTGTGCTTTGGCTATAATAATCACGTGATATACGCGTTTTGATATGTGCTTTTATTTGATATGTGCTTTGAAAAGCGCCGCCGATCATGTTCTTGCCTCTGCGGAGCAGGTGGTTGTGGTGTGTGCAATTCACTGCCCAACCCTAGCTTGTGCGTGAGAGCTTCGCACGTCTGTGGTGCCTGACCTCTGTTGAAACCTTCAGCAGTTCGAGACGTCCACCTAAGACTAGTGAACTCTTGTCTAGAGTACCGGTATTTCTTTTCAATACCGGTCTAATCTGGGCTTTGGCTCCCAGCATGTGACATGCATGCGCGGACATACCTGCTCAAAATTTTTAAAAACTACCCGCTGCCCTTGCTTGTGCGGATGCTCATGGTGTGATTATCTAATTACAGTATCTACATAACCCTTTTAATACTTCTGAGGTACTTCTACTGAAGTAGGAAATTGCAGTTCACAGTTTATGCGTCAGCACTTACCTTCCGCTTCTTGCTGGCGCACGTGCATGCGGAGCGCAACCCCCATCCGCTTCAACTGCGCACTCCATCACCTGTACTTCAACATTCCCAAAATGTCAACTTCAACTTGTGCTTCTGCTGAGCAGGTGTTCATGGAGCGCTCCGCCCCCCGCAACCACGCCCTCGACGCCATGATCGCCCACATCATGGGCGATAAGCCGCTGCCTCGTGAGGAGCACACAGTCCAGCTGGCGGCCCTTCCCGGACGGAGCAACGCCACGGCATTTGCCGCGGTGGCGGCGGCTGTTGCAACGGTGGCGGCAGCAGCCGTGGTGGTGTTGTCTGGTGGTGGGGGTGACTGGAGGCGCGGCCTGGGGCGGTATGTGGGCAGCGGCTGAGCACATGCTCAGCAGCCACTGAACCGGGTTGCTTGCTCAGCAGCACAGCGTCGCTGATGCTGGAACCGTTTGGTGGCTCAGCAGCAGCGGCGGCAGAGATGAGGCGGTGTGGGCGACGCCGCAGCTGCACAGCAGTGGTATTGCTCAGCAGCACCGGGCTGCAGGCGGCGGGCCTGGTGCCAGTGGCCACTGTCGCACTGCGGTGGTGCGCCAATTGCTGCCCGGCACAAGCCGACTGTGGGCAGCGATGTGTGGCGGGCTGGGTCCTCAAGGTTTTGTCCCCAGGGGCTGCTGCGCCCAGTGGCCGCTGGCGTGCGCGCAGCAAAACCAATAGGGTAGCCGGAAGCGTGCGGTTTCCCTTGCAATTTGGTGTGTGGCCACGTGATTATGTGAGTCTGACTTGCAAAAGCGGAGCGGGAATCGTTGAGCGCGGGTTTGGGAGCAGGGATTTTGCTTTGTGGCTGCCGGTGGAAGCGTGGCTGAGGGTACGCGGAGGCAGCACCGGCGTTTGGCGGCTGTGGCAGCTTCTGCCACGTTGCGCTGGTCGCAGGCTCTGTGTAGCCGCGGCTCATGTGATTGGCAGGTGGGCCAGTGCGCAATGCCGCTGCCGCTGCTTCTGCTGAGCACCTGCGGCCGCAGCTGCTGCAGCTGTTGCCGAGAGCATACTGCAGTAGCATTGGGTGCGAGTGCACGCCCAGTTGCCTGGCCGCGAAGGCCGGTGCCTTGCACTGCCAGCCCGCGCACTTTCGCTGCTCCTTGCTTGGGCACAGGTGCCAGCGGCAGTGTATGTACAGGACGATCCGATCATCGTGTCTGTGCGTTCTATTTCCAATACAGCCCCTGAGTACAGTACTTGGTCACGTTCGCGACGCACCTCGGGGGGGGCACCAGTGCTGCAGCAGCAGCGGCAGCAAGCGAGAGCCTCACATGGGCTCATGACTCAAGCTCGCCGGCGTGGTGCGCTGTGTCTTTGTGCACCGCCGCTACGAATGCACTTCGCCCCATGCGGCACATACAGGTGCCTTGTGTCCACTTGCCAGCTACTGAGACTTTTGCATGCATGCTCATGTGCTTGCCTCAAAACGCGGCGTATCCAGTGGGATGTCTGCTGGAGGGCTCGAGCCCTAGGGCACTAGCGGAGCAACGACGGGTGCGCTGGCTGCTGCTGCCACTGGTCAGCGCGTGCATACTAAAAAAAAGTTTGGCACAGCATGTGCAAAGCAAAGGCAACTGCCACACAGTGGCATCATGATCCCGTGCGTACACGTAGTAGAGCATACCTTTCAGAACTCTTACGGCAGCATTCCAGCCACGTGGCAACCTGTTGAACGCCGCATGTTGCGCATATATCTCAGATTGGCATGCAACCATGCGCAGGCGTGCCGTGCTCGGCATCATGCGCAGCAGTGCAGAAAGGGATCCACATTGGCTTCATATCAATCACACGCAGCCACCGGCGTGGTGACCACACAGGCGGCGAGCATGAGCAGTACCACCCATGCTATTTTGAAAATGCAATGCCTGCACGGCGTGTCGCTCATCAACGTACACCATGCCAAGTAATGGGTGACGGCGTGTGTGTGTATTTCATCATACGCCATATAACGAAGTACTTGAAATAACACTGCCAGTGTGTGCTCACACCGGGGCCCCTGGACCAACCAACTCTGGACCTGCAGGCCTGCTATCGGCGGCACACCGCTGCAGCAGCGGCTGTCTGCTGGTGCCAGGACCTAGTGCGCACCGCTTGCCAAAGTAGTGCCTCATGCATCGCCCGCTACCTCAGGAGGCTTGTCCCTACTGCTGCCGCCATGCGCACACACATGACCAACAGAAGCAGCGCCATTTTCCGTGAAGGTGTTACCAGATCCTGCGACCACCCTGCCGCCATCCAGGGCTTCCACAGCGCAAAACCGGTTGCGGCAGACAGAGCAGTTCTCTACGCTGGCGCCGGAGCCCGCGCCACGAGCCAGCACGCCACTCGCGTTGCCGCCGGTTATGGCGGAGGCTGCCAGTGAGAGGATGGCATCGCTCAGGGCGGCTGCGCCTGCCATGCGGCTGCCTTCGATGGCGCAGTGCCGAACGGTGACGCGTGTGCCCGTTCCTGGGGCATGGTGGAAAGCGCGGGCGTGGGGGTGGGTCAGGTGAATGCCGCAGCAGCAGCAATTTCGGGAGTGTGGAGCCGCCGTCGCGGTGGTGCTGCCAATGGTGCACATATGCATATGGCCACAGCTGTGGAAGGTTTTGTAGACAAGTTTAAGCAAACCTTGGAGTAAAGAGTGCAGGCCAAGTGGCGATGGGTGATAAATCACCCAAGTACTTCCTCCGGTCCAGCCTACAATGACTAAGTTGCGAAAGCCATGGTTTGGCAGCAAAGACAGGCACAAAACACCCAAGTCGCTGATTGAAAATCGAAGTACATGATCCAGCCTGTGGTGACTGCAGCAGCTGTGGGGAAGCACCACCGTGGCTGCTGGCAGTGCCACTTGGGGCAGTGCGCCAGGTGTGCGACGTTTGACACAACAGTCGGCAGAATCAGCAAGCACTGTGGCACTATGATAGCTGCAAGTTGCCAAAGCAGCGCAGTGCCGGGCACGCACCTATTGCCAAGACCCCCCCACGGCGGCTTTGCTGCACCAAGCAGTGCGCCACATCAGCAGACGCACCCGACGCCACCTCAATGCCAGAGTAGCCGCTCCTAGAAATGGTGCTGCGCGCAGCAGGGGCGTGAGGAGCCGGCAGGTGAGTATTGCACGTTCCAAGAAGAAGCAAGTTCGATCTTTTTTAATGAGTAGTAGTAGACTACTACTAGTAGCATATACTACTGTACTATAAAGTGCCATTTTATCTGGCAACGTCTTACTTGAAAGGCCACATTAGGCACTGCCTGTACAAACCGGCACTTTTGCATGTTTTTCTGCAGTGCAGTAGGCAGCACTGTCGCCATACTGCGGTTGACTTTTGTGGACCATTCTGCAGCAGCTGTGGTGCGTACACGTGACACACTGTATGCCGCCTCCCCACATGTGCCTGGAGACTGCTGTGTCCCTGACTGCCTTAACCCCCCCCCCCCCCCCCGTTTTAAATGGCTGTCTGGCTGCATACTATTAGTGAGTGCTTAACCCCCGCCCTTTTTACTGGCGGACACTTCAGAAGTGTTATTACTTCTTCGGAGGCACTTTCGTTTTGACGGAGTCTCCCGGGGCTGATAAGCACAAAGCGGTTCATGTACTGCCTGCTGCGGCGCGGGCTTTGCCTGCTGACTTCAGCAGTTCAGTGAGGGACTACTACTACTACGTACCACACATGTCCAACTTTCCAGCACACTGGATGCACTTCAAGTTTGAATATTGTCCAGCTCGTACCAGTAGCCCTGGTGACTGACACACAACGGTGCCAACCACAGCACCGGAAAAATGTGCGGCAACCCACCAACGAGGTGTACGGAGGCGGTAGGCTGCTGCAAGTGCAGCGTCACTGCTGATCTCATGGTATGAGGTACGGACTCCAGACGGCGGTATATCCTATGGCGGGCCGGCCTGCCCACTCGGACGCCCCGCTCGCCTCTTGTTGTGGTCCGGTGGTGGTGGCTGCTCCGGCG
>JAULBY010051971.1:0-11664 GCA_032358315.1 Ophiocytium majus
TGCTGCTGGTGCTGCTGCTGCTGCTGCCGCTGTTGCTGTCGCTGCTGTTCCTGAGCGCCGTGTACGTTCTGCTGCTGCTGCCGCTGCTCCGCCTGCTGCTGCCGTTGCTGCTCCTCCTGCTGTTGGTGCTGCTGGGCCGACCGACCGAGCTCCGCGACCTGCTGCTGCATGTGCTGCAAGGCGTCCGTCACCTGCGGCAGCGCGTGCGCATGCTTGCCCAGCTCCTCCGAGACTGCGCACACGCGCTGTTGCAGCTCGTCGACGTTGGCACTCACCGCCGCGTGCCGGGCGCGCCACTGATTCTCCAGGTCCACCACGCGTGCATCCACCTGGCGCGCCCGGTCGGCCAGGCGCGCTGTGCTGTGGTCGCCGGGAGCCCTCCCCTCCCCTGCTGCCGCCGTGCCAAAGCCCGTTGAACGCAGGTCACTGGAATCTGGTGCGTCGCCACATGCTGGGTCCACCGTGATGCACTGGCGTTTGCGGCTGGCGGCCGGTGCCTGCCGCTCTGGAGCGGGCGCCAGGGGCTGGCAGACAAGCGCGCTGCTGCTGCCGGGGTCGCGGGAAACGTCACGGGGGCGGGTCATCCAAGCCGGTTGTGTCATGTGCCTGCCCCGCCCGCTGCCTCCGTTCCCTGTAGCCCCCTCCGGGTGGTCGGCAGGGGAACTGATGCTGGGTAATACACCACCGCGCCCTCGGCCCGCCGCAGCAGTCCCACGCGTGCAGATCATCGCCCTGAGAACGTTCGTTCACCCGAACGCGAACGCTCGCTGGGGGCGCGTACGCAGGCCGGCGAGAAAAGGAAAAAAGAAAACTCGCCCGTGCTCGGACTCGAACTCCGGACCCGCGCCTTAAGAAAGAAGAGGAAAAGGAAAAAGTCCCCGCACACGGCCGGTTTCGAACTCGGGACCAGCGCCGCCGCAACTGCGGAACTGACTGCTGCACTGGCGCGCTGGTTGCGGAAGAAGCCCAGAGCGGTTAATGTATATGACCGTGTCGCTGTGTTGTCGCACGTGTGGCGTTGCTTCCTGATGTTGTGGAAACGCCGACGGGGCGGCGGCGGAGGGCGGCAGGCGGGCTACTGGTGCAGGGCGGGTGCTGCAGGCCTGCGCTTCCGGTGGCACCCACCTGCTCTCGTCGTTACACGCGATGACAGCTGGTGCCAGTGACTCCGCTTGTGGACCAGGTGCGAAAAAGAAAGTGATGAAAAGGGTGCTGTCAAAGCGTTGCCTGGCGTTTTGCGTGTGACCTCCACGGCCGCCGCTGGTGTTGACTGTATGAGAAAAGGCCGTGGCCTGCCGCCGCTGCCGTTCTTGGAAGAAAAGCTGCTGGAGGCTGTCCAGGGCGAAAGAAAAGTCTTTGCAGGCTGATGCGAGCTTTCAATGTGCACCCAGCGCCAAAAAGCTGCTATGCCGTGTTCACCAGTGTGGTACGCGCGACACACGCGGCCGCCGCTAGTACAACCGGTATGGGCAAAGTCGCGATGGTGATGCTGCTGCCGCCTGTGAAGAAAAAGCTGCTGGAGGTTGCCTGCGTCCGGAGATAGGTTTTTCCGCGCTGGCTGCAGATGTGCTGCGGCTGCAGTCCAGAAAATGGACTCGCTGCTGCTGCCAAAAGCTGCCTACCGCGTTACGCTGTCGCTTTCCGGCGCTCCACGTGCTCGATCCAGGTTGGCGCCCCCGTGGCCGAACCCCCTGCCGCCGGCCGGGCGGCCGCGGCGTTGCTCATACTGTGCTGTGCACAAGCTGACACGACGCACTGTTTACTACACCACGACTGGTGGCCCCTGTCAGTGCCGCCAGCGGCTCGCGCGTTGGTCGCCCCTGATTGTTCACACCCTGCATTGGTGTCCTCTGTCAGCACCGCAGCCGCCTGGCGCGCTGGTCCACCCCAGGCTGTGCTGTGCACAAGCTGACACCACGCACTGGTGGCCCCTGTCAGTGCCGCCAGCGGCTCGCGCATGGGTGGCCCCTTGCTGTGCTGTGCGCAAGCTGGCACCATGCCGCCGCCTCGCGCGCTGGTCGCCCATGCACACCACGCACTGGTCGCCGCTGTCAGCACCGCAGCCGGCTCGCGCGTTGGTCGCCCCTGTCAGTGCCGCCAGCGGCTTGCGCGTTGGTCGCCCCTGATTGTGCACACCCTGCATTGGTGTCCTCTGGAGGACATGCTGGCCTAAGCGGGCTGGCGTAGGTGCTTTTTCTTTTGGCAAATCTTCGGGCCTCACGGGCCTCATCGTAAATAAAACAGTGTCCTCTGTCAGCACCGCAGCCGCCTGGCGCGCTGGTCCACCCCAGGCTGTGCTGTGCACAAGCTGACACCATGCATTGCTGGCCCCTGTCAGTGCCGCCAGCGGCTCGTGCATGGGTGGCCCCTCGCTGTGCTGTGCGCAAGCTGGCACCATGCCGCCGCCTCGCGCGCTGGTCGCCCATGCACACCACGCACTGATCGCCCCTGTCAGCACCGCAGCCGGCTCGCGCGTTGGTCGCCCCTGTCAGCACCGCAGCCGGCTCGCGCGTTGGTCGCCCCTGATTGTGCACACTCTGCATTGGTGTCCTCTGTCATCACCGCAGCCGCCTGGCGCGCTGGGCCACCCCAGGCTGTGCTGTGCACAAGCTGACACCATGCAATGGTGGCCCCTGTCAGCGCCGCCAGCGGCTCGCGCATGGGTGGCCCCCTTGCTGTGCTGTGCGCAAGCTGGCACCATGCCGCAGCCGCCTCGTGCGTTGGGCGCCCCTGCCTGTGCACACAACGCACTGGTCGCCCCTGTCAGCACCGCAGCCGGCTCGCGCGTTGTTACACACAATGTGTGTGCCCCTCTCAAGTGGCGGGATGCGTGTGCCCCTTTCAAGCGACGGCACCCACGCACATTTGGTCAAGTTGACAAAACAAATCAGTTACTGCACATGTGTACAGTGAAATACAATGTTGGGGCAGGCGACAGCCTTGGTGCTCCATGGAATGGATGTTGATGCCTGTATTCGTTTGTGTGGTGTCAAGCTGTGCAAAACGCCTGGCGCCCATGCATGGTAGCAATGGCTTGTGTAAAGGCATACACGCAATGTCTGGCGCGCATGCATGGTAGCAATGACTTGTGCAAGTGCATGGTAGCAATGGCTTGTGTAAAGGCATACACGCAATGCCTGGCGCGCATGCATGGTAGCAATGACTTGTGTGAAGGCATACACGCAATGGCTTGTGTAAAGGCATAATACATGCAATGCCTGGCGCGCATGCATGGTAGCAATGACTTGTGTGAAGGCATGCACGCAATGCCTGGCACGCGTGCATGGTGGCAATGGCTTTATGTGAAGGCATGCACGGAATGCATGGTAGCAATGGCTTGTGTAAAGGCATACACGCAATGCCTGGTGCGCATGTATGGTGGCTAATGGCTGCGCGCAATGCCTGGCGCGCATGCATGGTGGCAATGGCTGCGTGAAGGCACGCATTAATGCCTGCGGAACATGCATTTTGGGAAAGGCAACAAGGGCATTGGAAAGTTTGTGCCCAAAATTTTTGAAGGCATTTTCACCCCCATTAAGCATGCATTTCGGGGCGCCTTTTCCAATGCCTTTGCTCCCCTACTGTGACGTACGATTGCACCTTCGAATACGGTAGCTCACTTCAGATAATGCCGCGGTTGGAAAGAATTTTGATGTCCATAATGACATTCAGCAACCAATGAGCTGCGACCATGTACAGCACGGACCTACTGTGCAAAGTCATCGCGCCGGCCAAAATCCCCCAAACTAGCGTAGAAACGCACTCCACAGGCGGTTTTGGTAGATGCCAAGCTGTGTAGGAAAGCATGGCCACTAAAATTGCAGAACTGTCCCGCATCATAGTCTGCAAAGTGAAAAGTAGCAACCCACGGAACACCCACTCAATGACGAAAAAGAATGACAAGTACACCAGTTCGTACTTGAAGAAATTGATCAAGGTGAAGCCTTCTCGAAGTTCTTCATCTGAGAGTCCTTGATAAACCTGGGGATATTCGGTCCACATTTGCGAGAAACTTGCAGCCTTGCGAAAGCACACGGTCCCTATTGCAAGAGTCAAGAAGAAACAGGTGCGACCGGAGTCAAAATCACCAACTGCGAAGCCATAATTGGCTAAATTGTCACCAAACCCCACTTTGACAATGACCATCGGCACCACAACCAGCAGCACCAGTCCTGACAAGTATGATACGAGTTGCTGGCGGCATGGAATGCTGAAATGGCCACCTGTAAGCAGGGCAAGATGTATACAGTCAGCGACAGTGAACGGCGAAAGCAACATCATGGTGGGTCAAGGAGCTAGTCGGCTTGCTGAATATCAGTGTTTACTGGAAAGTGTCATGAATTCTCGAGTGAAAGAGACAAATCCCTTATCTAACTTAAGCAACTCGCCCACCTGCATGGATCCACTGCCGGATGTGCTGTTCATCCGCGAACATGAATCTCCCTTTGCAGCCCCAAAGAATGATCAGTGTCATGGTAGTCAAGAGAATGAGGTTCTCCTTGATGCGTACCGCTTCCAGCACCGCCTTCCACAGCGCTTGCAGCACCCCGTCGTCAAATTCAGCTCCCGCAGGTGAGGAGTTAAGGTGCACCAGATGCGCCAGGGCGATGATTCCACATATGACACCGATGTAGTCTGATCCAATCGCGTTCATGCTGGGAGCAAGAGGTGGAGCAGGATGCTTGCACGGTTTTTTGTGAGTGCATCAGATTTTCGATTTCCGACGCGAGGCTTGCACTTTTTTTTGCATATATCAGATTCCGATTTCCGATGCGGAGATCACACACCCTGGCTTCCAGCTGCAAGCGCACACACCTTGCAGAGTGCCACCACAGGACAGAGAGAGGGGCAAGCGCACAAACCTTGCAGAGTGCCACCGCAGGACAGAGCGAGGGGGGCTCTGCATCTGGCAGACACATTCTTCACGCGCCAGGTGAGGAGCTGGCATGTGCCACTTTGCAAAACTCACTTTGATCTAGCATGCTTGCAGCGCCTGCGCCCTTGAGCCCACGGTATGCCCCTTCCCTACGCACCAGGCGCGTTTGACCTTTCCGGTGTACTCGCTGCTTGCGCTTGGCTCAGGACCTTGGTGCAATGGAGCACATCGATACGCTGCTAGACGCTGGCTACACATCTGTCGCTGAGGTTTTCAAGGAGTTGGCCACACGCATCCACACGCCGGCATGGACAGACTTGTGCGCGAAAATCGCCGAAGGTGCAAGTCAAACGCTGCTCTCGGACTTGATGATCGATACATCATCATCATCATCATCAGAGAGCAACACTTCAACCAATATCAACGGCAGATGGACCAACGTGAGGGGCAATCAAGTGGTGGAACCGCTGAAATTGGAGACGCCAACCAACTTGCAGGCAATCAAAGATATCCTTCACACTGCCTCAGAGGCCAACCTCAAGGTGAAGGCCGTCGGGTCTGGGCATTCCTATTCTTCTGTGGCGATAACAACAGATATCCTGGTAGACACGGCTGCTTTAAAGCACCTTGCCGCCTCAGACAGCAGCGGTAAGCCCTTGCTGTCCGGTCAACTAAGCCCAAGCATGCTACGCAGCACTGAGACGCCTCTGTTCCTTGGGCAAGCTAAGTGGAACAATCAGGCCGATGAGAGCGCCAGGGCGCTGGTGGAGATGGAGTGCGGCATCAAGCTCAGTGACCTTGTGCTGCAGCTTCAAGAACGTGACATGGGACTGACAAATATGGGCGGATATGATGGCCAGGTAGGCACGTTATGCTGCATGTTCCCCGCATGGGTTGTGCTTTGCAATGCCTTTTAAATAGACAAACCCTCACATCGACCTCGTCAGTCATCACTTGGTATGGAAGTTGTCCTTCACACACTCTGCATGCAGTGACAGCAGCTGAGTTTGCACGGTGTGCGTAATTGTCAGCCAGCTTTTGATGCTGATTGTGGCCGATCAATTTAAATGCATTGCGGCTCCTGCTCTTTTGTTCGTCTGGCGATTGCTTGTTGCCGCAGAGCATTGCGGGCGCCATCTCCACGAGTACTCACGGGTCTGGACTGGACCTTGGCTCATTTTCTGACATGGTCAAGTCCATCGTCATAGCCACAACTGGTGCGTGGGGGCCGGACACGAAACGGGGCGTGTACGTGTATCGCATAGAGCCAAGCAATGGCATCACTGACCCTGATAAGCATGCAGAGGCTGAGCAAGACGGTGTTGAGCTCATCCAGGATGACAAGGCTTTCTACGCAGCCACATGCAGGTAAGCTCTCTGCAGCTCTGCAATGCACTTGCCATCCAGCAGCATTTATCTCGCGTGCTCTGGGTCTTTTAGTTCATGCATTTACTGACAACTGTACTTACCACCTAGCCCCCTGCTGCTTTTCTGCGTGCGTTCAGCATGGGTTGCTTCGGCATTGTGTACTCTGTTGTGCTGGAGGTGATGCCATTTTATTATCTGGAGCAGCACCGGAAGATAACGTACTGGGAGGACCTGCTGGAAGAGCTGAACGGCAAGGATGGGCTCACATCAGCTCGTCACTTGGAGGTCGTCATCAATCCGTATTCTGTCACTCAGCCCACCAAGCATCTCTGTGTGGTGACTACAAGGAAACTTGCAGCGCGCCCAGCAGCAGCAGCTTCCGTGTCAGACTCCCAGGATTTCCTTGTGTCCGCTATTTTCGCTGCTCTTGCATGGGGGATGAACAAAAAGCCTGTGCTGATCCCAGTCATCCTCGAGTGGGTGATGCATGCGCTGTGTGCCATGAAAAATGGGGCCACAGAAGAGTACTATAAAGTGCTGAAGCTGGATTTGCCAGCCAATGCAGGCTACGCTGCAGAGACCGGGTTTTCCCTCCACCATTATGCGGGAGCCTCAGGAGCCCCGCAGGTGCTGGACACAGTTGATCAGGCCATCAGGCAAGTGCTGCAGCTTGCAGCGCTTGCACGTGAGCATGGCCAGCAGTATCACTCTTCCCCGTTTGCGGTGCGATTTGTCAAGCAGTCTAGGGCTTTCCTGTCCATGATGGAGGGGTGTGACACGTGCATGATTGAGCTGGATTTGCTGACAGGAACTCGCGGCGGTTCTGAAATCCTAGAGCGCTACGAGCTGGCCATGTATACGTTCGGTGGTAGGCCCCATTGGGGACTGGAATTTGATCACTTGACTGGCAACAATGATGTGCTCTCACACCTGTACCCACAGCTCGAGCACTGGGCAGATGTGTATGTGCAGTTCAATCGGTTCGGTACCTTTAGCAACCGGTTCACTGAGCGAATGGGGTTTGACAAGCACGTACTTCCCAACAGGCAGCAGCAAGCTGGCATTTAGGCCAGCACCAGCACCTTCCAGCTGCAGAAGTCGACACCACCTGAGCAATCATGCCTGAAAATTGTTCAGCACTGCGAACTTTGAAGATCACTGCCTGACGCTTAGTTAAGAGAGGCGGGTGCAGCTAGCTGTGAGATAGCCCTCAGGTGCCGACAACACTTCATCGCACACTCCCAATTCCATTTCCTTTTGACGCTCGACATCACATTGTAATGGTGCTTGCTGTGTATTGTCTGCGGTGGTTGCACGTGCCTGTGCGCAACAATCGGGGCAAAATAAGTTGAGCGTGCTGCATGTTATTGCTGCAGGCTGCGTCCGCCTTGCATCAATAATGTACACCCCTGGGACACGGGGTTGTAATTCTTTGGAGTAGTGCTGTGGCACCATGCCAGGCTTTCTGTGTCGTCTTGTTCACTAGCAATGCTGTTCAGCATGTTTGATCATATTTTGTCCGGCTACATGCACACCATGTGCACAGGGCTTTACGCGCCCTAAGCGGAGTTAAATGCAGTACATACAGGTACTGTTCTGGTCAACGCCTGCTGCAGGCTGACTTCAAGGAGGCGGGGTCGACGCCTATATATATCTCTCTGCTGCAGGCGGACATGAAGGAGACGGAGGCGCTCTGTGAGGAGTTGGGCGCCAAGCTCCGCGAGCTGCGTGTACCTCTGTCGCAAGAATATACACATGTCGCAGATTGCGGAGGGTCTGCAGCGCGAGCTGGAGTTGCGTGAGAAGGCCATCACCGAGTGCGAGGGCGCGCGTGCCGCGCAGGAGAACGTTTGGGACAACCTTTGCAGCTTGCGCGAGCTTGAGAAAATCCATTGCCATTCTCGGTTTCACATTGTCAGCGACCGTGACAACAATTGCGTGTTCGACCCCAGCTTTGAAGCTTTTGCGATCGCGCAGAAGTATGGCCTGGTGTTTGAGAGGTGTTTGCACCCGCACGCACATCTCGCGCACATCCGCCGTCGTGGGATCATGTAATAAACTGCTTACGCCAGCGCAAGCAGTTGCCTCTTTGCGCGATCTTGACTACGATGCGTTGTCACCGTGGTTTGTACTTGTAAAGAGCGATGCTCGCAGGCCTGAGCCGCTCAGTGTGCGTGCAAGTGTTATAGCACCAGGGTTTTTGTCGTGTGTTTCGAGTGTACACACGTCTGTTTGTTCTCTGTCACAGCCACACAAACTGCACGCATTGCATGCCATGCGCATGCGGACCGTCACACTTCTGCTGGTGTGCCTGAGTGTGCATCGCTCTATGTGCAGCCTGCGCGCCGCTCCTCTAGGCGCTGCTGTGCTCGCGCGGCACTGGCGCCGTGTGCGGACTTTGTGCAGAGTGCAGATGGGGCCGTGTGCGACACGCCTCCCCACGTGCAGCGTCTGCTTGTTTGCGGCAGTTCCACCGTGGACGCCGTCAAGCTGGTCTGCAGGGCGGTAGTCTGCCAAAGCTGTCATGTGTGCGTGGCGAGCGACAGGGCCGTGCTGGTGTGTGCGTGGCGAGCGACAGGGCCGTGCTGGTGTGTGCGTGGGTGCGGTGCTGACGGTGACATCCATTCAGCGCGGCTGGCCAGGTGAGCGCACGTGGCGCTGCTGCCATAGCTGCTACTGCGCACATGCGCTGATCGCTGGACGCGACGGAGCTCTGAACATGCGCACTGCGTGGCATGAGTAGTGCGCATGCAGTGCTGCTTGCAGTGCACTGTTGACAGTGCCGGCGTGCTCAAAACGTGCTGGTCAAGCTCATTTGCAGCACCTGCGCGCAACCGCACTGGTGTCGCCATGATGGCCAGCTCCCGCACCGACCCGCACATGTATCCACGCGTCTAGCTATGCACCCTTGTCAACCGTGCTGCAACTTATTGTGTACGCCATGTCGACAGCGGGAGGTGGGTGGCGTGATCATGCCAACAACTCAGCAGGCGCTCCGTCAGCGCGCGTTCAGCACTTTCTCTCTCGCCCTTGATTGCTCTGTGGTATCTGCAAGAACAGTCGATAATCTCAACCATGGTGATGTATAGACTTCGCAGCATAGCGAGGCCACACACCTGATCAACATGTACTGTATATGGGGTGCTCCGTGCACTTTAGACAGGTAGGTGCAGCACTGTACAGAAACAATCACGAGACGCAAACAAATTATCACACTGATCATTATGCCATGTGCGCCTGACAATGAAGGTTTGCAGCGCGTGTAGTGAAGACATCTGTTGATCCGTGCCGTCCCTGAGGGGGTCGAATGGCCAACAGCACAAATGGCACACCAAAACAAAGGCATACGAGATGCGCCCTGTACGTGCTACCCTTCCGGGTGATGCCTGAAGTGGTGATCAAGCTTATTTTTGACGCTGCTGCCGCCGCCCTGACTCATGGTCTCGAACCGTACTCAGGGTTGATGCAAATGGTTGTCCCGGAACTGCAATGCAAACACAGTCACGCACACCCCAGGAGTGATGAAGACAAATTCAAGCACAAGATAAAGCCCCATGATAACTAAGTTGAGCCAGCCTAGAACATCCAAGACTAGAGCTATGAACCCCCAGTATCGGCTTCCGAACGCGTTTTGACCGAAAAGGCTGCTCCGGTGCTCTCCTTTTTCACAGAGGATATTATCGATGCGTCCAGTTTTCAGCAGGTGCCAGTTTCCTCGCGTGACTCTCCACAACTCCTTGCGCGCTGCCCGACATTTTGTCCACATTTGCATCTGGCTATAACACAGCTTGAAGTCCTGCCTACACGTTGTGGCTCCTGCTATGGACACCTGTTTCAGATTCACAACACAAACAGACAGACACAAGCACGTAGTCACCTACTGAAATGAGATGCGTCGCATTCTTGGTTACATGAGCACACTACTGCCGGCGTGCTCTGCCACTTCGAGGAGCTGGGCCGCAGATGAGCAACTGCAGACGTGGCTTGAGCTGCGGAATGTCTGTGGTTAGGTTTCAACAGCGGCTACCTGAATACTGCATAACGTTGTTTCTATATGCCACCTGTGGTATGTTTGATACTAAGGTTGTTGCACAGTAGCACAAGGTGCTTAAGCTGTATGTCAAGAGGCAATGCCCACTGCATGGGCGCCGCCTAGTTGGCAATTGTTCCTGCATGTTGACGCCAATACTTGTAAATTGCACACTGCCACTGGGCGAAGCTCAGAGCTGGTTTGCCAAGTGGTACCGGCAAAGCTAGTTGAAGGCTTTCGACCCCAGCGCTTCCGCCAGAGTTTAGTATATAGCACTTGCGCCAAAGACTGTCAATACACTGTACTCTGTACAAGTACCGGTACTTGCCAAGATAAGCGACCGGCGGGGTGATACTTCGCACAACTGGTGATGTCCACACATTGCTTATGATTGATGGTCAACAAGATTTACCGTATTATGTCCCAGCATGATGCACCAGTCTCCCAGGTGTTGAATCAGTCCTGTGTCATACAGCATGCAACAAAAGCAGCATCAAACGATCGAGTCGATGATTTGCCTAGTGTCTACCCGACTAAGTCATGTCGGAACTCAGTGACATGGAAGGTGTGGGGAATGAGTGCTAAGCTTACCTGATGCATACACCTGGGGCGCGAGGGGCCATCTCTCGTGTTGACCGTTCTCCCGGGTGACTGTGTGCATTACAACAACAAGAGACAGCCATTGCATGAATGACTCAAAGAGTGCCCAGCCCGTACCTGCCGGAAGGATGGCAATCAGTGGGAACGAAGCGGCCATGGAGAGCACCGCGATGACGTACTGATCTGTGTAGTTGCCCGTCCAAAGCCTGTAGAGCAGATAAAAAATCGCCGGGCAGGACCACAAACCCAGCGAAGCCCACCATGGCATCGTTCCAATGATGTAATTAGCTTGCTTTTGGGAAGCTGAGAGCTGAGCACTGCCCAAGTTGACGGGTACGGGCGGTGCTGTCACGCTCGCGTGCGCCGTGTATTCGTTCAACTGCCTCGCAGGAAGCTCGTCGATCGGGGGTGGGAGGAAGGTGGCGAAGCCTGACAACACACCCAGACTCGCTATCAGCACGGCATCCTCAACGGCAGGGCCGCTCATGTTGCTGTATCTGTGTGTGTGTTGCAAGGTGTGGCAGCATGGCAGCATGCATCAATGGGTAGGTGAAGAAAGGCATGCGCTGAGGATGCAACGCCCCCCAGTGACTAATTGTTGGGCCTCAAACACTCACCTCAGGCCAGGCCAAGGAAGGAAGGAAGTAGACGCTCTATAGGTGCCCCCCCCCCAGTGCGGTCTTCGTGCAGGAAGTAGACGCTCTATAGGCGGCCCCCCCCCAGTGCGGTCTTCGTGCAGGCCCCCCGCCTGCTGCTCAGCGCTCTGTGCTTCTTTGCCACGGCTCAACTC
>JAULBY010051982.1:0-11663 GCA_032358315.1 Ophiocytium majus
GAGACTAAAAATTTTCCTTTTGATTTTACTTTTTGAACACCCGGATGCTCTTCAGAGTCTGTCGCAAACCATTTTTTGCAAACTTCATTCATGTCAATTGTGTAAAGACTCTCTACTTTTACGAAGTAATTTACTGTCTTATTTTTATCATCTTTAAAATATAAACCGACGCGGTCACCTTTTTTAATTTTTTGAGACTCAGCTTCAGAAACTTGTAATAAAATTGGCATTGTCCAGACGTTACCATCTAACAATTTATAATTATCTAAAACACTTGTTAACTCTTCTTTGCTTAAAAAGGAATCAACAGGCGAATAGCCTCCGTTGGCCATTTGATAACAATCCAAAATAACTTCTTCTGATACTGATAGAGTGTGATCTAGTTTAGAGGCATCAACTCCATTTTCAATACTGATCTTTAAAACTCCTCCATGCGGAGAGGTAAGACTTAAAGATCCATCCTCTGAAGTTAAATCTACAGGGATATTTTTTTCGTAATATTTGTCCATTAGCTTTTGAACTTTATTAATAACACCAATACATTGTATAGGGTAAGCACCGATTGCTGTTTCTGCAGCGAGGACTAATCCGTCTGCACCATCAAGAAGTGTGTTATAAATATCATTTACTTCTGCACGTGTTGGTACAGAATGCTGAATCATTGTTTCTAAAAGATTTGTTGCTACATAAATCTTTTTATTTAATTTTTTGACTTGAGAAATAATTCTCTTTTGCCAAAGTGGAATGAGCTCAATCCCAACTTCACGAGATAAATCTCCTCTGTCGATCAAGATAGCATCAGAAGCATTAGTAATTTCATCTAAATTCAATAAGCCATTTTGGCATTCAATTTTAGAAATAATTTTAACACCTTTATTTACAATTTTTCTTAGTGCTTGAACATCAGAAGCTCTATTGGCGAATGAAAGGGCCACAAATTTGATATCTAACTGATTGGCCAATTCAAAGGCCTTTAAATCTTTTTCAGTAAATGGATCCATATCAATCTTGCGATTAATTGAAACTGCCTTATTACTTCCAACCCATCCAGGATTTATAACTCTTGCCGTAATGCTTTCATCTCTAACTTGAGAGACTTGTAAAACAGAGGAATTAAAATCTAGAGAGAAGATGTCCCCTTCTTGAAAATGTTTTGTGATGCCCGGTGGATAAAGCGTAAAACTTGTAGCACTTCCGCTAACAAATTTTTCAGAAATTTCGACAAGTGAGTACTGATTTAAAAAAACTTTTCCTTCGGCAAACTTTCCGGTTCTAATCTGTGCGCCTTCAGAATCAAAACAAATGGGAACAGCAGAGTGTTTTCTAATCAATTCTACCGCTGGTAATAAATCGTTATAACTCATATGGGACAAATTCAATCTAAAAAGATTAACACCGTCAGTGGACATTCTTTTAATCATGTGAGGATTTAAAGTTGATGGCCCAAGTGTGCAAAGAATTTCTTTCATTTCAATCCCCATTTTTCTTCATATGCTGAAGAAACTCTCACAATGTCTTTATAGACTGCTTCAGAGCATAGATTTTTAAGTTCTGCCATCTTAACCGAAGTAGATGCCAATGAAAATGGCTTCATGCAGCCTTCTCTTTCAAAGACTTTTTTAATATCTGCAATTGGTTCGACTTTAAGAAACTGAGAGACTTTGCCCACGATTAAATCCTGATTATTGAAAAAATCTTCATACGCAAGGACAAGCAATTTTGAATTTTCAAATTTCTTAAAAGCCTGATTATCAATATCAAATAGATTTACAACACTTAGTGCAACTCTGTCGGCAGGTGTCAATTTAGCGTACTCAGCTTGAAAATCTACTGCAAACCATGGACAACCTAATTCTTTATTGATGAAGACAGTGGGAATAAAGGCTAAAGGATCAACACCTACACGCTCTCCCCAACCACGGGTGTACCAAGAATGAATCATATCAACTGGATGTCTTTGAATATTAATCACGGCCGTTTCGGGAGACAGATCGTAAAAGAGGTCTAAAAAATTCATGCATTCATGAGTTAAAAATGGGAACCATTTTTTTGATTTATTTATTTCTTGAACTGCTGCTGCCCCATCTGGACGCAATGTTCTTAAAATATATTCAGGATGATCATAGGCATTTAGAACTGAAGAGCCATCTCCCGGTCTCAGGTTTAAGCCTCGACCAATTGCTCTATGGTAGATGTACATATTTATTGATGTTTTCATGTAGGAAACAGCATCATCGCGTGAAATTTTGTCTAAATGGTAAAGAATGGGCATGTGTTCCAGTAAAGCTTCATATTGAAATGACTCAACTGAATTAAAACTAGAAATGACTTTTCCTAGTAAAAACTTACCGGCCCTAGAAAGCCCGTCAAGAAAAAGTAGGTTCGAATTCACTAACGGTTGGGAGTATAATTTTTGTTCCATTTTTTTATTTTTCCAGCCTAAAAAGTGAGTACAATCGAACGATTTTAATGCAATATAATCACTATGAAAACTAATTTTTTTTGGTTCACCGGCATGTCTGGCGCTGGCAAATCTACATTGGCAAATGCAGTGAAAAACGAACTTGATTCTAAGGGATTTAAGGTCGCCATTGTCGATGCAGATACTATAAGAGATCAATACAAAGAAAAGTTATCTTTTTCGAGACCAGATATTTGGAAAAATAATTTAAACATCACCAATCATTGTCTAAATATTGCTGCAAAATACGACTTTATCTTTGTTCCCATCATTTCTCCTTTTGCTGAACTACGAGCGGAAGTAAAGTCACTTTTAGGCGACAACTTTCATCTTATTTTTTGCTCTGCCGACGTTGAAAGTCTTGCTGAGCGAGATGTTAAAGGACTTTATAAAAAAGCGGCCGATGGTCTCATTGGACCGATGATTGGGACCTCACCAGAGTTTCCTTACGAATTGCCTACTTCGGCGGACATTACTGTTTTTTCTGGAAAAAATGGTGAATCAATTTCTGAATCGACACAAAAAATTCTTAATTATATCGAAAATTTAAACAAATGAGGGAAGATTTATTTTACTTTGGATGAGTAGCTCTCGAGTAGTCTTGAAGCTATCTCCGATGAAATTTAATAGATTTGCAGTATTAACCCCATTTAGATTTTCATTCAGCAAAGCTTCATGAACATGTTCATGGTTTCCAGTTCCTCCACTTAGAATAATGGGCGTCCTAAGATTTGTATTATTGTGAATAATTTTTCCAAATGATTCCATATCTAATCCAAAACCTGTTCCATCTAATCCTATCGACTGTAAATTGATTTCTCCCAATTGTAGATCTTGAGCGAATTGAATGAGTTTATCAGCTTCAAGAGAGACTTCTTCACTACCATTCCTCTTAAAGAATTTTATCTGCCCATCTTCACTGCGTTTGAAATCAAAACAGCCAATCATCGCCTGACTACCATATCGATTGACTATTTCTCGGATGAGATTGGGATTTTCAAACATGGCAGTATTGATGACGATTTTATCGGCCCCACCAATATTAAAGAAATTTTCAACATCTTTTATATCTTTAATTGATCCACATAAAACCTTAGGAGTGAAGCAGATTTCTGAAATTCTATCGACGTCTTTAAAAAAACTGGCCGGCATTTCTCTTGATTTTGTGACATTGATAATTGAGAGTTCATCAATATGTTTAGCAATGTTTTTAAAGTTATAATTTTTTAAAAGCCAGTCAATGTTTCCCACTTTTTGTAAGCGGAAATTTCGGCTTTGAACAAAAAAACCATCGTTGTATAACAGTGAAAATATCAGTCTTTTTTTTCTCATAACTTACAAAAATTCTCTAAAATTTTTAATCCTTGGTCTTGACTAATTTCCGGATGAAACTGAAGTCCAAAAACATTTTTGTTTCCCACTCCAGCAACAAATTCCATTCCATTCATAGAAGTACAAATAATCTCTTCTGGTTTGGCCTGTGAGAAGTAGTAGCTATGAGTAAAATATATTGGTGGATTTGGTTTTAAATCTTTAAATAATGGATGATCTTTATTAGGAAAACTTAATTCTGAAAAACCGACATTAGGAATTAATGGACTGGTTTCTTGATCAAAATGTGTAATATGACCACTGATAAGTCCTAGACCTTTTGTCTGGCCTCCTTCATCTCCGCTAGTCGCAAGAATTTGCATTCCAAGACAAATCCCTAGCAAAATTTTTCCGCTCTCTGCGTATTTTAGGATTTTTTCTTCTAGACCTTTTTCTCTTATTAGTTCCATTGCTTTGGAAAATGAGCCGACTCCAGGAATAATTAATTTCTGAATATCGTGTCCTTCGAAGCCTGTAATCACTTCAACTATCGTTTCAGGCGAAGCTGCACGCAAAGCATTTGTAAGTGATTTTATATTTCCAAGACCGTAATCTAAAACATGTATTTTCATTTACTGAACTTCAAAATTAGGCATCCAACGACCATCAATTTTATTGAATAGATCTTTGTTTACCCATCTGTCTAAAACAGCATCAAACTCAGCTTGAGTCATTTGATAGTAGTCTAGGTACATTGGAATAAGTTCTTCAGGGTAAGCGTTATCGTAAAGTCTAACAAGGTTTACGGCTTGCTCTCTCTTCATAGCTCCACGTCTGATTTCGATTCCAGCATCTTGTGTGGCTCTTCCGAATCCAAACTTTAAATACATCATGTATGTATGCAGATGGTATAGGGCCTGGTCATTCTGAGAAAAGTTTGTAAATGTCCCTTGGTTTGTATCTTCGTTTTCTTTTAGTCCACAATGCTCTTTTGCAACAACATAGTTTCTATAAGAATCCCAATTTTCAAAATAAGACCAATGAGTGATGTATAGACTTTTTTCTGCCAATTGAGCATCAGTTGGAAATTTCCAAAATGAGAGCTCTTTCTTCAAATGATCTGGTACTAATCCAAAAACTTTATCGTATCCACCTTCTAGGTAAATTTTCTTAATGTAGTTAACATCATAACCAGCATTGTTAGCAGTTTCAGTCGAACCACCATATTCAACTTCACCATCTTCACCGTAAAAAATTAATCCAATTCCAAGTTTGTTTGTAGTTCCTACAACCGCACTCTTAATTGCCGTCAGCCATCCGTAATACGGAAATCCCATTTCAATGAATCCATATTTATTCAAGATCTTCATGACTTCAGGATTAGGATTAATTTGAATATGATTGTGACCTGAATTAATAAAGTTTCTTAAATTCTGATCACCAAGTGCTAGTGGAAGGGCCGGAGCTACTGTAATAGCAAGCGGGTTCATTCCATACTTATGTTTTAATTGGTAAGCAACGTATGATCCATCTTTTCCACCAGAGACCGGAACAACAACATCAAATTCTCCGTCGTTTCTTCTGTGTTTAGCTAAAAGTGCCTCAAGTTCTTTTTCTCTAGTGCTCCAATCCATTGTTTTTTTAGTTTCAGTCCAAACACAAGCATTACACCATCCACGCGCATCGAATTTAATACGAGGTCGTGTAGACATGTTTAAACAATTAGAACACCAGAAAACCTTCGACATACATATTCCTTTTTAGCTTCGCACTTAAAGTGTGAAACCATCATCAATTATTAGATTTTGCCCGTTAACCATTTTTGACTCATCAGAGAGCAAAAAGATTAACCCACCTAGTAAATCCTCGGGTAAAAGCATCCCCTGATTTAAGCATTTTGCTTTATATTTTTCAACAAACTTCACTGGTTGATTATTGAATACTCCCCCGGGACTGATTGCATTCACACGAATATTCTTATTTTTGCCATACTTCGCCATGTACTTTGTTAAATGAATTAAGCCTGATTTAATCACCGCGTACTCAACTGGCATTGTAAAGTTAGCGCCTTCATAGATTTCGAACTTAGGTGGAACAACTCCATATATAGAGGAAATGTTTACAATATTCCCACTTCCCGCTTCCATGAAGTACTTAAATAAATGCTGAGAAGTCAGAAAATACCCGCCGAGATTGATGTTTAAATTTTCGCAAAAATCTTCAAATTCAACATCCATGAATTCTTTTCCATAATTTTTATTTCTTGGGTATGCATTATTGACTAGGCCATCAATACGCGAGAATTTGGACTTCAAGTGACTGATCGTGTCTAGGATTGACTGCTTTGAGCAAATATCTAGCTGGATGGGATAAGAGTTTTTAATTGTGCTTGAAACTTTTTTGGCCTCTTCAAAATTAATATCTGCAATAACAGCGATGCCACCATTATTTGAAATGCCTTCACAAAAAGCTCGTCCAATTAGACCAGCTCCACCAGTAACGATAATAACTTTATCTTTTAATCTCACAAATCATTCCTTTCACACATTAAAAAATTTACTAACTTAAAATCTAACTCAGAATCAATATCTAATGATCTCTCTTCCGGCATCTCATAAAGATAAGTTCCTTCTTGTATAACTTTTTCAGAATTGATTAACTCATCTCTGCGCCATCCATAAATAGATGCATTCATATCGTAACAAATAGGAGCATCTTGTCTGCGTACAATACTTGAAGGCAATGTTTTCACCAAGCCCACACTTCCATTTGTCTGTTTTTCAACTAAGTTAAAATATGGAGATCTTCTCGCATGACTACCTGTGATTACGTTTTTTACTTCTGCTTTTGAAAGTAAATTAAAAACTCCGATGATATCGTCAGTGTTTCGTAATGGTGAAGTGCAATCAAGGTCAATGAGCGTTGAGGCCATAGTATTTTTAATTTTTTCAACAGATAAAAGTGCATGCTTTATGACAGGTAATTTCGCTGCTGAATCTGTTGCTAATTCATCTGGGCGCTCTATTAAAATATGGGCACCTGCCTCTTCAGCGGCCTTTAAAATATCTTTTGAATCACTACTGACAGCTACGACATCAAAAACTTTTGATTTAAGTGCTTGTCTCACAGTATGAGCGATTAATGGCAATCCATTAACTATTCTCAGATTTTTGTTTTTTACACCCTTAGATCCACCGCGGGCACAAATAGTACAGACGTTCATTCTTAATCCTATTCAAAAAAATTTAGAAGGCTTAAACCTTCAGAGAAAGTTGAAAAAGTTTTCCAGTTTTTTGTTTTAAAACTCTTAATCATTTCCACGTACATATTTTTATCAGTATTTGGGATTGGCTGAAGTTCACCATCTACATTTAACTCACCTCTTACAAAATCAAGGCGGTAAGTATGTTGATTTGAAATTAAAGTCATGACTCTTTGATTAATCCTATCAAGATAATTTAATTCGATTGTTACGGAAGCACCTTTTTCATTTGAAAAATGACCTACGAAAATATCATCCGAATTAATTTTTAAGGAACTTATCTTATCATTGTATTTATATCTAAGTTTAAGTTTACCAAGAAGAAATTGGGCCATATCAATTTCGTGACTTAAGTCTCTCGCCACACCTCCACCACGCTCTTTTGAAGCTGAGTATGATTGGGAGTAATCTGTTCCCACTCGCCAGTTCGGTAGGTATTGTCCGCAATAAAACTGTGCCGAGATAATTTCATCTGCAGATATTTGTTTTTTTAACTCTTGCACCATTGGATGGAATCTTAAACAGTATGCAACTACCGCTGCAGAATCATTTGCAATTTGTTCTTCAAATTTATTAAAAAGCGGCTTCTCTATTAAAATAGGAATTGTTTTATTGATTTTTCGAATTTCCTGATAAGTTTCTAAATGTTTACTTGTTTCGTTAGAAATTAAAATAAAATCAAGCTTATGATTGTTCATTAGAGTGCTTACATCAGCAGCTCTTTCGTAGGGACATTGATCGTTCTTTGTTACAACTACAACACTATCACCCGACTCAGTGATATTTTTACAGTGGCGTCTTCCTATCGATCCGAATCCTATTACTCCCCAAATCATTTAAAAATCTCTACAAATTCATTATGAGCACGTTCGAAATCATCGATGCGACCAATATCTATCCAGTATTCATAAAATGGATAAGCACCAACATTTTTTCCAGCTTCAATTAGACCTTCAAAAAAAGTTGGCATATCAAGAAAAGTGTCTTTAGGAATATGGCGAAGTGATTCTGGTGCAACGACATAAATACCACCGTTAACGAGGTAACTTCTCAAGGGTTTTTCTTCAATTTTTACAATCTGCTCACCGTTAGTTGTGACAACTCCAAACGGAATCTGATGATCATATTGTCTTAAGCACATCGTCGCTGATTTTTTACTTTCGGTATGAAATGTAATCAATTCAGAAAAATTTAATTTTGTTAATAAATCACCGTTCATAACAATAAATGGTAAATCATTTTGAGGACTATAAAGAGAAAGCGCTCCAGCCGTTCCCAGTCGTTTATCTTCTTTTAAATAACTTATCTCAACATCAAACTTAGCTCCATCAGCGAAGTAATTCTCAATCATTTCTGATTTGTAATTTAATGAGATAACAAATTTATAAAAGCCATGTTCTTTAAAAATTTCAATAATTGTTTCAAGGATTGGTTTGCCACCAATTTTCAACATTGGTTTTGGACAATTTTCAGTAAGGCTAGCAAGCCTTGTCCCAAGACCTCCGGCCATTAAAATAACGACGTTCTCTTTTTTGGTAACAACGTTAAGCTCTTTTAACGTAACAACATCAACTAAAAAATTATTTTCATCCACAAGAGGAAGGTGGTTAAGATCTTTCTCTTTCATGAACTTTTGAAGCTCAGCAGGTTTTGATCCATACTTAAAAGAGCGAGGCTTTTTATTCATGATTTCGCTTACAGAATTCTGTAATTGAACACCCTTAATTAAACCGCGTCTAATATCTCCATCAGTAGCTGTTCCGAGTAAACGCATGTCTTTATCAGCGACTAAGACAAATTGAGAGCCATTAGTGTTAATTTTTTCAAGAACACTTATAATTGTATCCGATGGATCTACGACAATATTACGCCAATTTTTCATATCTTTATTCCTAAATCGTAAAACTTTTTTGGAATGAGATTTTTAAAATCTATTCCTTTTAAAACTGCGATCATTTTCCCTGAACTATCGCCATCTCCGTAAAGAGTTGAAGGCATATTGTGTGCTTTTTTAAATTCAGATGAAATCGCAAGAGCGATGGCCTCTGTAACTGATTTTTCTGTGACATCTTCAATATGTATGACATGTCCGGAACTACTTCTTCCTTTTTGTCTTATGCCAATATTTACGACAGGAATTGCTAAAAATGGTATTTCAATAATACCACTTGAAGAGTTTCCAACGACTGCATCCATTTGCTTGGCGAGACTCAAGTATCGAACTTGGCCAAGACTTTTAAAGACAAAAACATTTTTAGGTTTTAGGTCAGAAATTTTTGTAATGAATGGTAATATTACTGATGAGTATGTGTCTGCATTCGGTAATGTAATAAATATATTTGTGTCTGAATCAAGATTTGTTAAAGCTTTAAACAACACCTCACATTCATGGCCTGTTTTGTCTTCCGAGATCGTTACCGGGTGGTAAGTTAAAAGGATATTTTTTTTATTGAACTCAAATTTAAATTTATCATCTTTTGCTAATTGATCTTTCGACATTAATGCTAATTTTTTAATATTATCAAGTCCTGGAGCTCCCGTTGGGAAAACAAGTTTAGGATTTTCTCCCATCTGAAGGACTCGTTGTCTCGCCTCTTCGCTTGAAGTAAAATGAATATGAGATAATTTTGTAAGAGCATGTCTGATACAATCATCAATAGCTCCTTCTGTAATTTCTCCTCCATGTATATGGGCGATAGGTACATTATGAATCATGGCTACTTGAGCAGCCCCCATGATTTCTACACGATCACCAAGAATCATCATCAAATCAGGTTTATTTTTGTTCATGTAAGTTGAGAACTCTGAAATAAACAATGAAATAAGCTTTGATATCCCATCAGGAGTATCACCGTTAGGAGTTTCATCGATTTTTAAGTCGATAGAACACTTAAGCGGCATTTTATCACTGATAATTTGGTCAACGGTGTATCCATGTTTTTTTGATAAATGCGTGCCGGTAGCCACCAGAGATACGTCAAAGCCACTTTCAATTAATGAAAGGATTGGCCAATAAAGCAGACCGTAATCTGCACGCGTTCCTGTTACTACACATATTTTTTTCATATTACTTCGTCTTCTGAATAATCTTTTGTCGCCAGTTGTCCGATCACTGAATTCCATTTCATAGGACTAATTCCTGTCCCTGGTCTCTTAATTGTTAAATTATTAACACTCAAGACATCACCTTTTTTAATATTCGTTTTAGCAACGATAGATTTTCTTGCGATCTTAATATTCTTTTCTTCACTGGCCGTGAGCTTTTTATCCGCTACACCCAAAGCATTTTCGATATTGCGAATAGACTGAACCATTAATGTTAATTCTTCTGGATTAAGAGACGCTTTATGATCAGGCCCTGCCATTTCTTTATCTAACGTGAAGTGCTTCTCGATAACCTCAGCACCTAAAGCAACAGCTGCAACCGGAACCTCAATTCCTTTTGTGTGGTCCGAATATCCAACAGCGACTTGGAATTTATTTTTAATTAAATCCATTGCTTTCAGATTTACTTGATCCATTGGAGTTGGATACTCTGTCGTGCAATGAAGAACCGTGATGTTCTTTTTATTTGTGCCAGCATTAATCAAACAATCAAGGGCCTCTCCGATTTCTTCCAAATTACACATACCTGTTGAAAGAATAATTTTATGATTTAGCTTTCCAACAAATTCCAAATAAGGAAGATTGGTAATTTCACCTGAAGGAATTTTCCAAGTTGTTAGCCCAAGATTTTTTAGAAACTCTAGTGAGTCCATATCAAAAGCCGTAGATAAAAATTCTATTTTTTTAGTCTTGCAGTAGTCTTTTAACTCAACAAACTGTGTCTCTGACAATTCAAGTTTTTTTAGCATGTCGAATTGTGATTCAACAATGCCAGTATTTTTATTTTGATAATCTGCTTTCACAGCACTCTTAGTGACTAAGTTTTCAGTTTTAAAAGTCTGAAACTTTACAATATCGACACCTGCAAATGCAGCAGCATCAACTAGCTTCTTAGCAAGTTCCATACTTCCATTATGATTTACACCTGCTTCAGCAATAACTAACACTTTACCCATTCAAAAAACTCCCGGCCTTTACGAGAGTTTTATCTTCAAGCTTGATACCGTGTTTTAAAACTGCGTTTGAACCGATAAAAACTTCATTGCCGATATGACAGTTGCCGTTTACAACTGAGGCCGTTGAAGCATGACAATGATTTCCAAGAATAGCATCGTGCTCAATCAAAGACTTGGTATTTAAGATACAGTTCATACCAACTCGAGCATTAGTATTAACTAAAGCATCATGCATAACAATTGTGCCTTCTCCGACAGATGCATATTGCGAAATATAGGCCCTTGGAGAAATCACTGTTGCCATTTGAGCTTTGGCTTTTTTTAAGTTGTTAAAAAGGTGAATTCTTTTTTCAGCACTTTTAATTTGCCCTAAGGTAATTAAAAAAAATGTATCTGAAGATACATACTTTTCAAAATCGTTATCAGATCCCAAGATGTCATACTTTAAAACTTTTTTTCCGATATTCTCGGGCAAGTCCAAAATTCCCATTATAGAATACTTTCCTTCGCTTTCGATGACATCAATGCATGATAAACAGTGACCACCACCGCCTAGAAGATAAAGCTT
>JAULBY010051993.1:0-35819 GCA_032358315.1 Ophiocytium majus
TGTGTTGCCATAAAGTGTTTTAACTTAACTACTTCTCTAAATGCAGTACGCCAAGTCATCCAAGGATCTTGATTAAACCTCGCTACACCAGATAGTAAAGGCACTGACTCGTGCGGTTGGCTCAATGTAAAGTCAATGCCCGGATTGTTATTTTCTAATACCAAATTCTTATTATAAGCAATCATACCCTGGTGTCCGTATTCTAATCCATTAACAGGGTTCCTTGCATTAAAGATATAATGCTTGGGCTCTTGCCAGTAATCAGGTTGCCAATCGTACCATGGAAAACTATTTCCAACTACTTCTAATTTTGCAAATACAGCAAAGAACCAAGGTGTAGTACTTGCACGAGCAGCGGCTTGATATGCTGCAGTACGACCATTAACTCCACGTATCCACTTTACATCACTGTTAGTCATGTATTCGGTATGATGAAACATTAGTTCTTCATCAGGCTCGCCATTACTAATGAATACAATATCCAATGCAGAGTTAAACAATCTTTGCTTGTCTGTGCGACGTACATAAGGATAGTCATATAATTGTGTTTTAATTTCTGCTCTAGCTTCTCTTGGAACTATTGCAGCACTACCTGATGCATTTAATGCTTCTATAGAACGATCCTTTTGACTCCATATACAAGGAGGAACAAATCCTATGTTTGGGGCAGAGTTAAACAGTTTAAATATTGCATAAGGGAATTGAAAACTTGTTTCCTTAACTGCAGGAACGAGGCTATCTTGATTATAATTTATAACTGGCACAGGATACACTGGCACAGTTTGATCTGTGCAATAGTTAATAACATTAAACCAATCAAGCAGTTCAAGTTCATATAATTGATTCCGTAACGACGGAACATGTATGTAAAATGTGTCTCCACGTTTTTGGTGTGCGGCTGGACCATACAACGAATATGTAGGAAACACATGTATCATTTCACGTCGTTCAGGAGCAGGGTGCCAAGTAAAATCAAAATCATGATATACACAAAAGCTACTTACAATCCAAACAAACTCAGTAGTAGCAAGATTCACAATGCGCTTGAATACATTAAGATGATTGTCTACATAACGTGTTAGTTTAGTATCTGGGTATCTTTCTTGCAAGTCTTTAAAACGAGTTGAACTTTCGGTGTTTAAAAAATCCATGTAAAAGATTTGTGTAGAGTTTGACTTAATCTTTTGTCCACTAACAAATTTAACACCAGCAGTACCTCGGTATATAGGGCCGCCCTGTCGCTGCCATTGTGTAGGAAAGTGATATTCGTAGTCTGGTTCTATTTCATCCGGATGCCAAGAATAATCAAACTCGCTATCATCAACACCCAAAGGTATAATCCATTTACTTTGATCTTCCAATCTGCATACACTAGAATTAGTTTGAAAGTTCCATTGCTTTAGATGCACAGTATTTTTGTTTGCTAGATAAACACCACCATTACGTTGCCATTGACTTGGGAATACGTGTACATGGTCCGACTCCCATGGTGCTGGAACAAAGTCAAAATCGAATCCGGTGTAATCATTACCGCCATAAATATACCAGTAGAAGCCAGTTCTACTCTTATTAGCAGCATCCTCTAATGAATCAGCAGGCTGCTCATGTGCAAATCTATCGGGCTTGATCCCAAAATAAAAAACATCAAACATGTATAATATTCACAGTCATTACGAAAATATCTTTTCTTTTATAAAATCTTTAGGCATCAAATCTACGTTGATGCATTTGCACCCTTTTGGATCTACAAAAATTGATAATGTAGAATTATTACAAGATAAAACAAAAATTGATTATTTAGTTTTATGTTTTGATCAAGAACCACTTATGTTAGATTATAACAGATCACTGTTTGAATATACAAGAGAGGTTGCGAATTTTATTCCTTCTTTTCGTTATAAAGACATTGCAATCAGTTATCATAGCAACATATTTAATACTGATGTCGAAGTAAGTTCAGAAAAACTTCATAAAGATATTTTTTCTAACGTTCATATAATATTAATTAATACTGAAAAACACAGTCAAGAAAAAAATAATATATTAAAGGAATTTGGCTTTGTTGATTGTAATTATTTTTTTCATGCATTTGCTGCTGCTGATTGGTATCGTGGTTATCAATATTCTGCAGAATTAATTGATCCTAGTAAACGCATTATCAAAAAGAAATACATTACATTTAATCGTTTAACTGGTGGTGCTAGAGCTTATCGTAGTTTCCTAGTTGCAGAGCTTGCTCAACATAATTTACTAGATCAAGGACATGTTAGTTATAGTGAAGTATGCCCAGAACATGGACATTACGAACAGAATATATTGGCCACACACGGCGAGCGTGGCGTTGCTGCTGAATACATTATACGTGCTAGGTATGCACTAGATCGTATTCGATATCCTTTACGTATCGACAATGAGGGTGCTATACCAAATGGTAGTCAAACTCTTGGGCCGATTAACGAACTAATGGAAAGTTTCTTACACGTAGTAACTGAAACATGTTACTGGGACGATAAAACACACTTAACAGAAAAAATTTTTAAACCTATTGTTGCTCGTCAACCATTTGTGTTGCTAGGCTGTGCTAATAATTTAAAATATCTACGCAGTTACGGGTTTAAAACTTTTGATGCCTGGTGGGACGAAAGTTATGACAGTATAGAAGATCCAATAGAAAGATTACAAGCAGTAGTTAAAATTATTAACGATATATGTGCATTGAGCAACGAAGAGTTAACTGCAATGCTACGTGCTATGCAACATGTCCTTGATTATAACTACAATAGATTCTACAGTAAAGAATTTATTGATTACTGTTGGAATGAATTGACTGAGAATTTACAGCAGGTACTTGTTCCACCGTCACCCCTGACCGCTCTAAGAACGTAATTCCAGCATCATCTCTATAGTTTTGCATATACACAATGTGATCAATACCTGATTGATATATAAGTTTGGCGCACTTGATACAAGGACTGTGAGTAATAAACATAGTAGCCCCGTTGCCACTGTCGTTAGACTTTGCCAGTTTAGCAATAGCGTTTGTTTCAGCATGTAATACCTCCGGTTTAGTTTTTAATGTACTGCTACCATCTTCATGTAAGAATTCATCTTCACACTCATTATCCCATCCAGCTGGCATACCATTGTAGCCAATACTGATAATTCTATCTTCCTTAACTACAATAGCACCTACTTTTAATCTGCGGGCATGAGACAGTTCTGCAAATGTTTGTGCTGTTTGCATATAAGCACGTTTAAATTTTTCTTTCATTTTATTACAGCTACTCCGTTAATAATTTCCATAATTCCTTCACAATATATATTCCATTTATCTACGCCATTCTCTACAGTCTTAGCTCCAGTAACTGGAACTTGTATATCAAGTTGATTTACTAAGTATTCAGATCCATTTTCAAATACACGCCAAATTGCATCCGAATCTCTGTGCAGAGTATTATACCTTATGTGATATTTGTTCATATATAATTTTTGACCATTTTGCTGCATCTTGTTCTGTTACTCTAACATCGTATTTTTCTGGAGATTTAAACATGCGATTGGTATCTTCGTATCTGCCTTCTGCAATTGTATCTACCCACACCGTAAAGTCTGCTGCATAATTATCACGCATTTCAGGCAATGGACAAACAAAGTCTGCAATGATATAATCCTTGTTAGAAACATCTGCTATTTCTCGCATGCGCTGACTTTGTCGTATACGTCCTTGTTCAGTGAAATCCCAATCATTGAATTTTTTTCTAATTTCATCAGCATTTAACCATAAACAGTCAGGAGATAGTACTTTTGTTAATGCTGCAGCTAGTGTTGTTTTACCGGCACCAGGTAAACCCATTATTAAAATTTTTATCGCCATTACCATGTGTCCAATACGTTAACAGTAGTTCTATAACTTTGATATAAGCTAAGTCTTTTATTAATAACTGGCATGTACATTCCATGTGTAATTTCTGTAGGATCAATTAACATATATCCTGTATTTTTCTTATATGGTACTCTATGCCATTTATTATCAAAGCATGCAGTGCCCATGTTTTCCGCTCCATTATCTAAATATACTTGAATATTAACTTTTAAATTAGGACTAAAATCTTTATGCATCCTACTCATATATCCCTCAGGGTCTAACCATAACTGTGGTGAATTTGGATACAGCTTTCCCACAACTTCCTCAGCTAATATTGTTATATGATTTAAAGTTTTAAATATTTTTTCTGCCAATGTACTATTAGTATGCAAATGTAATTCTAGTCTGTTAACATTATTTGCATCTGGGAGTAAATCCCAGCTGGATGTATCTTTAAAATTTTCTAATATTTCTATTTGCAATTCGTCGGACAATACATTTTCTAACTTATAAAAGTTATTGGTAATTTTCTGATGAATCATGACAATACCTTTATTCCATAACGATCTTGAAATCGATCTGCATCGTTGCGATTATTGACTATGGGTTCGCCTTTGATATTTAAGCTAGTGTTTAGTAACATTGGACAACCAGTCATTACAAACCACTTCTCTAAGAGTTCTCTAATTCCCGAACCGTCTTTTTCCACTGTCTGTACTCTACTGGTACCATCAACATGGCATATAGCAGGAAAATTGTTAGGATACTTACACCAAGCGACTGACTGCATATAAGGGCTACTAGACCACCCAGGCTGGAAATCAAAGTACTGATCAGCCATCTCAGCCAATATGACTGGGGCAAAAGGTCTAAATTTTTGTCTACGTTTAATTTCATTTACACGATCCTTTATATTTGACCCACGTGGGTCTGCTAATAAACTACGGTTACCTAATGCTCTTGGTCCAAATTCAGCACGACCGCTAGCAACACCAACAATACCATTAGACAATAAACCATCCAATAAGGCATTAACTGGATATGGTCCAGGTATAAGGTGGCCAAGGTAAGCATCCATCCAATTAAGGCGACCACCATACGCAAGGGCTGCAGCGCCAAGACTCGAACCAGCGTCGCCCGGATTTGGCATAATCCAAATGTTATCAAAGTATTCTCCTAATTTCCTATTAGCTAAACAATTTAAGGCCACTCCACCCATATATACTAAATTATTACTCCACTTAAAATCTCTAGCACGAGCCATTACATTATAGATTAATCTTTCTGCAACTGCTTGTGCGCCTGCTGCAATTTCAGTATCATGATGTCCAGTTAGAGTATGACTGTTGTCGCCAATATGAAAATTTTGTTTGAATTTTAGATTCCACTCATCTTGAATAAATTCTTGTTGCATACTGTTAATGGAAGTGCGTTTTCCGTATGCACTCATGCCCATTAAAATATATTCATCTTCATTGGGTTTTAATCCCACACGTTCAGTCATTGCTGAATAAAATAACCCGATGCTGTGCGGATACTTTTGACCCCACAACTTTTTATATCGAGCTTGCCCGTTGCGATATTCAGCACCCCAAATACTAATAGTATCCCATTCACCTATAGCGTCAATGACAACAACTGTGGCGCGGTCAAAAGTACTGGTTTGAAAGCCGGCTGCTGCATGACTTAGATGATGATTGTAGGATTTTATATGTTTTGGTCTATTAGACAACCAAGGGCCACATTGATCATATACAATTTTCTTCGTAGATAATTTGTTCCATTCAATGCCTTGTCCGGTATACCATTGACGTAATTGTTTACGGAATGGACGTTCATAATATGCAATAGTATCAATATTGTAATTACGTATTTCGTCTAGCAATTCTTTAGAAATATCTGGATCGTTTTTACATTTGCTGTAACGTTCGCTATGGCCAGCAAAAAGTATATCACCATGATGATCTAGTAGACTGATTGCTGCATCATGAAAGCCCGCTGATATTCCTAATATGTGCATAAATTTTATCTGCTATTATTTTGTGTCCGGCTTCCAGTGGATGCCCATTGGGACCATATGCTGTTCCATAACACCATTCTGCTACACTAGTAAACATACTGTCCACAAACATAGATGTATCAATTTGATCCACTAGATGTTGAAACTGTTGATAATATCGTTGATGACTAATATGTGTACCGCATGCTATAAACATTATACACGGAATGTTGTGTAATTTGCAAAGACTTTGAACTAGAATTACTTTACGCAACCAGTCTGCATAATAATATTCTGGTGTATCATATGCTGTCATATATTTGATTAAGTTAACTCTATGAGTAGGGTCTTCCAATTGGAATGCTTGAAAATTTCTTCCTGCCCATATATCATAAACACCAATCTCGTCAGCAAATTCTTGTCTATTACAATCACTCCACCCAATTATAACGGCTTCTGCTTGATTGATAACTGCATCAATTGCACGTTTAACCATCCTGGTATTACCAGTAGCGGGACGTCCTTTATTAACAACAGGTTTATCAATAAGTCCGGATAATACTGCAGGCCAAGCTTTATCTTGTGACTCAAGCTCATCACCGTAAGTGAAACTATCTCCTATTGCATAGATCATTTATAAAGAAACGGATCTCTTTTGCGTAGTTCTTTTAGTTTACGTCTATATCGTATTTCTAATCGAATTCGACTTATTAGATTGCGTAACCATGTCATTGAATTTTTCCTTAATTAATCCAGCTGCAGCTGAATGTGCTTGTTCGAGTGGATGTGTTATACCTACTGGATATTTATTCTCTACTGCCCATTGGTAAAAACCTCGAGGTTCGCTGGTCTGATCGGGTCCTGCACCTGATTCAAAAAAGAACCATTTACTCCAATCAATTTGATTGTATATAGCATCAATAAATTCGTCTTGCCTTTTATAGTAATTCGGATGTTGGTAAAAATGATTGTCTGCAGGCAAAAACAAATAAGGAATAGAATTTTGTTCGAAATAATTTTGTAAAAATAAGATTTCTTTCAAACTAGAATACAATTCATAATATTCATTATTGCCAACATGCATAAAGAAAGTTTTAGCAAAATCTCTAGTAGTTGCGGGAACATCTACACTCCAAGAGTTAATACTATGCCACGGACTTATACGTTGTCCAGTGTTATAATTAAATCTAAATTCGTATCTATTGGTAAATGTCCACGTAACTATTGCACCAATTTCTTTATTTTGTTTTCTAAGATTTTCACAGGCCGTCATGGTCATTCTAGTAATAGCATTATTTGCATTTCCCGATCGAGCTGCACAGTAATACTCTATGTTATTTTCTTTGGCCAATAGTGCAGAATATGTCGACATGCTTGGATTAATATGTATCTGATCGGCCAGCTCTGCCCCAAATACAAAGCTATCACCTCCTGCTACTAAAATCATAACCGTGCCTCATTATATCTATTTGCATTTGTTTATAGTCGTTATCAGTCCAACAATAATCGTACACTTGTTTGATTCCGTCAACTTCAACACTGTAGATATCTAAGTGCAAGGACAGGATATCCCATATTGCAAATCTATCAGTTGTACCAAAACTTTTAACAAGATCAATTTCACCAATTAACAAATGTCCATTACTAAGTTCAGGATCATCTGGATTTTTATTATTATCTCTCATCCATTTTTTAAATTTATCTATGTGTTCAGTTACCCAAGGCGTGTCTGTATTTCCATATACTGTATCTTTGCCCCATTCTATATCAAACTCACCACTATAATATTTTAGCTCGGTGATTGCATCGCATACTGTATCAGTTAGGTCCGGAGCATTTTCATCTCTAAACACTTCATAATATGTTTTTCCAATTTGTGCCCAATGCATATAAACGTGTCCAAACTTCCTATCAAACTGATTAACAAGAAAACCTTGTTTATGCTCATCTTTTAAATCGTACCGAGTAGCATTTAACCATGTAGTAATTTGACTAGGACGTATCCATTCTTTCATGTATTTTTGTTTTTGTTGTCCTAATAATAAATTTTCTAATTCGTGGCACAGGTTATTTAATTGTCTAATAGCATATTTTGTTTCGTAATCAGCAATACGATAATAGGGACTCAATTCAGACACCGTGCCTTGCAACACTTCAAAATGATTATGCAATCTATTCATAACACCTTGTTTTGTTTGCAGTCCTAGGTGTTGAAAATAATAATCATTGTCTTGACAGATTTTATTACCAAGAGCTCCTATTTCGTATTCATCGCCAAAACGAACTACGTCTGGTAAAAAATAATCTTCAATTAAATAAGGCTCCAATCCGTTTTGTTGCCACTGTAGTGTAGCATTAAATTGATTTATTTGAAACACTGCTTCGTTTAATTGTTGGCACAAATAATCTAAGTTTCTTGCCGTCTTTGGGAAACCCATAAAACAAAAGTTTTTTTCTATTAGACTGTTAGATTGTAATAACTTTTTAAGGGCATCTATCCAATCTCTAGCCAATGGATTATCACATACATTAATATAATAATCAACTTGATCACTGTAGTTTAATGGATTGCGTAGTACTACTTTAACTGATGGAAGTCCACCACTCATATACGTCTGCTCTCTCTGATAATATTTCCGCCATAGTAATGTCTTGACTACGGATAGCTTCTAATTGTAACACACGAGCCTTGCCTCGTGCAATACCTTTGGTATATTCCTCTTCGCCGTATTGCTCTTCAAATGTGGGTCTAGTTTTTAGCTGGACTAAGATATCCTTTAACGGGCCGATGGGTTTGGTTGGGCCATCCAAGATTTCGTCTACCCACTTATTTAAAATAGGTCTGGGTAGTGCTAAAGGTGACATAACTATGTCCGGGCTAAAACTAAAAACTACCTTCGCCAGAACTTGTGTTCCGTAGGTTGCGGACAGTCGTCCAATCCGTTCAATCTCAAACAATCCTGGCAAGGTAAGGGTGAAATCGATTCGCATCTGTCTATTATGAGTTGAATGCGATACTCCTTCAGCGAAGTTCTCAAGCCAGCTATCGTATTTGAGGCCTGTTCTAATGTATTCGCCAATTCTTCCTGTTCCATCGAGACTCGCACATACTTGCCAATCTCGTAGCCTAGATAGAATATCCCTAAACAAATTAATACCCCTATAGTTAATTCTGCTAAGATTAGTGTTATATCTTGCGTAGACATTTGGGCCATCTCCTAGTTCTATTATACGCTGCATATACCTCCAATGTTGTTCATACATTAAAGGTTCTCCGCCCACCCAGTACACTTCTTCAACACGGTGGCTCTCTACTGCTGCTGCGAACTCGGCTTCAATTTGAGTTGTTTGGAATTCTTCAATCTGTGTTTTGATTTCAGGCTGCATCCAATTGTTCTTTGGATCATGCCAGTTGATCATGTTGTGTTGGCGTTGCTCGCTTTCCCAAGCACTGCTTAACATGTCTCCGCACATACGACATTTGAAATTGCAAAGATTACTAAATCTGTAATCCCAGGATACTGGTTGCATTGTGGTATGTCCAGTATCGTCTGTTTGCTCTACTACTTGTTGATACTTATGTCCAAACAATTGATTAAAATAACTACGGTAAACGTCCGTGTTCAATAACTTATCATTGCATACTTCGCACTCAGGTAGTGTTTCCCCTGCCATCATGCGTCTACGTACACTGCGCATGTGATCACTGTTCCAATGTTCGTCCAGTGTGATAGGAATATACTTACCCGTACCGGCTTCGGTGTCTATGTACTGCTCAAAGTTTTGTGCGGGCTCACGACTAGCACAACACATGCGTCGTTCTGTTTGTGGACTTAGATAGGTGTGTGTCCACGGCGCCATACATAGTGTTTTGGGTTTCTTCATATTCTATTATTTTTATTGTACTATGGGTCTTCCTATGCTTTGAAAAATTTCAACCAATTTGCTGTATTCTGGATGTTCATGATCATAAACATTTTGCCGTTTAAATTCTTCCATGGGCCAGGTGCCCCAGTTCCACATTTTTTGAAACATGATATGTTCTATGCCCAACGAATTAGCCAACTCAACAAACATCGGAATTTCATGATAGTTTTGTTGTTGTACTACAAAGTCTGCAACTAGATGAACTTGGTGTTTGTGCTCTTTAACGTATTGGCACAGCCATTTCACATTTTCTAATAGAGTTTCCCATTGCCCACCAACACGAACTTTTGAATATGTTTCCGCTGAAGCAGCATCAAAGCTGATTCTTAACAGACTTAAATAAGGTAACATATCTATTACTAGATCCTTCTTCTTCAAAAGGTAACTGCCGTTAGTTGATATCGAGTGTGTAATGTTTGATTTTTTTGTATGTATAATATATTCAAACAAGTCTAAATAAGGCTCAGAAATAAAAATTTCTCCGCCGGCCCAACATATCCTAACTGGCTGATCGTCAATTTTATCAATTATTTTTGTTTTTATATTTTCAACAATTTGATTGTTAATAGAACGAATGATATGATGTTTGTTATTGTTGATTACTTGTGTTCTGCAACTAGGGCATTGAAAGTTACATGTATAATCAAAGTCAATATTTATTATTTTAGGAATTTCTGTTACTTGGTATTCTGGTCTTGGTTCAAATATCAATGGTTCTAGGTCGGCGGCCGAGGACGGGGCAAAGTTATACTTTGTTGACTCGACTGCGCTAAAGAACGAACAAATTTTGTTGTTACAGTAGTAATAACGTCCGTGGTAAATTTCTTGTCTTATTTTTTGTGCAGTCTCACTATTAAGTATTTGCCATACGTCTTCTGCTTCTACGATGTTGCCTACAAACTTAGGTATCCAGCTGGGACTTGAGCAAATATATGCATTTCCGTTTGCATTGATTCCCAAACAATCCCATGGAATTCTGCAACCGTTTGGTGTATGATTTTTATTGTGAAATTGGTGTTGTTGTCTAAGTGCATTTGAGTCTGCCAATGTTTCACGGTCTACAGTCAATGCCTGATGGTTTTCTTTCATCATTTCAACAAATTGATCAATTTCTTCTTGTATCTCTGGCGTCTCTATTGTTATTCCATTAATGTAATCGTTGTAGGAAGGCCATTTTGAACCAGCAAAATTATTGTAATCTTTCTTAAGAACATAAAATTTTAAATTTTTAGTCATAACCCATTGCTCCGGCTATTTCCGGATGAGTATCCATGAAGTTTTGTTTGCGATAAGCATCAGCACGTTGCATCTTTTCTAAAAACTCTTGACCATCACTACCTGCACCTAGTTCTATAAAGTTAATTACACTATCAATTTCTTTTTGATAGAACTGACTGGTCCAGAATACTGTTTTTAATTTGTTTACGACTAACTCTTTAGCTTCCGGGGTCATACGTTGTACACTTACATGATCCGGACTGTGCAGCATGTTAAAATATATGTTGTTGAATCCTTTTGTATCTGCCCATGCAAGCAATTCGTCAAGATAGTACACGTTCTGTATGTTTACGGTAAAACAAAGCTGAGTAGTTATGTTGCTCCATTGATCTCTTAATCTATGAATAGTATCAATGTTTTCTGTAACTTCGTCCCATACCGCACCATAGCGTTCATATTCAAATCTATCGCCAACGTTGTCTATACTAAACGCAATGTCCACACGGCCAAAATGTCGCCATACCCATGCTTCAGTGGGTATAACAGTACCATTGGTATTGTAGTGTATGTCTATATTTTTGCTATATCCTTGTGCTACTGCAAATTCAAGTAGGTCAAAATGTTCTTTAATCAACCATGGCTCGCCACCAGTAAATTCAATATACTTTATATTAGGTAATAACTCACGTAAGTTATTCCAAAAGTTTGTGTCTTGGTTTCTTGGCCATGCTCCTTGCTTTAACCAGGTATAGGCTATGTGTTGTTTTTTATCAAATTCCTTGGGCATATACTTTAATTCTTCATCTACCCATTTACTGCTAGACCAGGATCCGCATATACGACATTTAAGGTTACAGATGTTACCTAGTTTCAAATCAACAAACCACAGTTGATCCGGAGTATCATTTGCCCAGTCTACTTGTGTGTACAGTTCTTTTAGTCTTACTTGACTGTGTATACGTTTACTGTCGCGACCTGCTGCTTCTTCGTCCCAACAGCGTTGACATGTCTTAGGTTGTTCACCTGCACGAAACTGTTGTCTAAGTTGCTGCATGTAATCACTCTTATATATAGTGACCAAGTCTGTTTTGTTTAGGTCGTATTTGACGCCATGCTCGTCTACAATCTCATCATGTGCTAAACAGCAAGGACGAGCAGAGCCAATTGGACTAGTTTCAAGACTAATCCAAGGTAGCATACATATTGATTTAGGTAAGGTCATTTAGTTCAGGAAACACTTTCCAAAAGTTTTCATCTCTGATATCATCTAATTTTTTAATTTCATCCCTAAATCTAGGAAGCAAATGACTAGCGTCTTGTGCTGTAAGTAAGTTTAACAAGCTCTTATACCCAGTAGTTGCACGTTGTAACGTGTCTTGTGTTTCTAACCATGCAATATGCTGTTTGTATGCAGGTATTACTATTTCTTGTTTAAACTTCACTGGCAGTATATCAATCCTATACCATTCAGGACTTTGACAGATATTAATGTTAAAGTCCTTGGCTTGTATTAATCCTAACTCAGTCCATTCTTTATGAAAGTCTAGTACATGCAGGACATTCATTGCACTAACTGTAGCACTTACATAAAAATCTACATGAGGTACTTCCGCCATCATACGTCGACGATTATCTACGGTTTGTGCCCAATCTGTACCTTTGCGCATTAGTTCTGCTCTTGTACCCGATGCATCTAGACTAGCACCTACACTAACATTCTTAAAGTGTTTCCAGTATTCAAATACATGTTTGTCTTTGAATCTAAGTTCGCTAAAGTTTGTATTATACTGAATACGAACATCTGTTTTACCAGCGTCAATTAACTTCTCTAATAATGTATAATGCTCCTTCATTATTAAAGGCTCGCCGCCTGCAAAATATACTTGTTCCAAATAAGGAATATGCTCTTGCATTTGTTGTTCTATGTCATCTTCGGCACGACCGGCATATTCTATGCGGAGCATATTGCGTCCTAAGACGTCAGGTACTCGATTATATAATTTAACATGATCATTGTACCAATTACTACTAAAAATGGGACCACAACTGCGGCACTTAAAATTACATAAATTGCTAAATCGGATGTCCCAGTATCGGATTTTAAAGTCTGGATGACTCCCATCAGCAAGTGTTGAATCCACTTCAGCAACATGATGTCCATAATTGCGATTAGCATCATTGCGCATGCTAAAGAAACCATTTTGTTCTTGTTCGTAGCACTTGGTGCACTCCTTACTAGGTTGATCAGACAACATGTTTAATCTAATAGTCCGATAAGGTTGTTGATTCCAAACTTCCTCCATTGTGTTCTTACGCAAGTCACCTACTGGATGCCAGTAGTCTGCCAGACAACAAGGATAAGCACGACCATCCGGAAAGGCATGCATGTGAGTCCACGGTAGCATACAGAAGTTATCGCTCCTGGTCAAGCGTGTCAATTGTTCTTCTGTGAGCGTATCTTTATCAACAAAATAAGGGGCACGTTCATTATACACGTACCCCTTGTTGTAGAAACCTTTTACCTCATCTGTCATAAACTGTTGTACCATTCCGTCAAGTTGGGAAATGCCTGTGCAAAGTCTTTACCGCGACGTTGGTCGTACTGTGTAAAGAACTGCTTGAAATCGTTGCGTAACTTATCTAGTTCAAATGCTTCACTGTGTGGTGTTTTAACTACATCAAGATAATCAACTAGGCGTTGTAACTGATTGCGTTCATACTCGTGTATGAATTCAGAATCTGAATGTCTAGTCATAAAGTCCGCTAATTGGTCTTTATATCGTGTACGTAAATCGTCGGGTAGTATTAATGCAGATTGAAAACTAGGGAAGCGTAATATATTTAGTGAAAAATTAACTGCGTTCTTTCCGTAGCACAATTTCCAATTAACCACACATTCTAAAAAGTCCACCAAGCTGTCTAAACATAGTGCATTGATGGTACACATAACATGCATAGCACGTAGTTTGCTGTCAAGGTGATTGTCTAGTATGAGTTCTACGTTGTTGGCCCAATCATCCCAAACAAGTCCATCACGTATGTACTCTGCTTGTAGGCCTACAGACTCATTGCTGGTATACAAATCAATAGGAGCGTCTACACTGGCAAACAATCTATCTATGTCTACTTGTGTACCAAGATTGCTGTTTATTGCAAGTCTTGTTTTACTTTTGCCCTTGTTCTCTTTGAACCAGTCAAGGAGCTTCCACGTATCTCCTGACATAAGGGGTTCTCCGCCTGTGATGCGTAACTCGTCGAGTGTTTGGTGGAGGTCGCTTTCCCACCAAGCGAAGAAAGCCTGTACATACGGATTAACTTCACCGAATTTATAAAGTTGACTACTATCATGGCTGTGAGTAAAATGATTCCTACCATCTGATACCAAGTGAACGTATGGCCCGCGGGTAATGATGTCTTTAACCCAAGTGCTACTGAAAGCAGGATTGCAATAACTGCAAGCGAACTGACAAACACGGTCAAAACTGATTTCAAGACTCCGAAGATTGACATCTTCTGTTGGTGGTGTGTTGTATGCATTTTCTAAATCCTCATCTGAATATATAACTGTTTTATATACACGGTCGCTAATGTTGTCACGACCTATGTCCTCTATTTTCCAACAATACTCGCAGCCCGCAGGTCTTTCACCCGCTTGCATTTGAGCACGTTCCTCTTTTTTCTTTGCGGTATTATGCAATGCAGCTGGATTGGCCTGCACTTCTTCGATGCTGACTTTGTGTGGTAACGGATGATGACAACTTGTAGTCATCCCCGAACCCAACCATATAGTAGCATTGTACCATTTTGCTCCACAGAATGACTCTGACTTGATGTCTATTACTCTGCGCTTATATTGTAAATCTGTTTCTTTATTAAGTCTAGGCATTGCTATATTATAACATTTTTAGTATTCGGTAAGCAAGTTTTTTATATTCGGTTCGAATTACATGTTCGTTATCCGGGAATAATGGGCTTTCGTTGAGTAAATTTTCATATTTTTCTACGTTCAACAATTCATCTAAGACTTGTTGTCTATCATATGATGTAAAGTGATCAAATACTTCAAAAGATCTGTGCCATGAATTTAATAATAAATTTCTAGGCAAGGTACAATTTGAATTTAATAACTCCTCCACCCAACTATAAATTTTGTGTTGAGCAAAGGTATAATTGTTAATTGAATCTTCTAATCTTCCTGGTCCGCCAATCACAATCCACGGAATATTAAATTCTTTGTATATTTTTTCTTGTGCAAATTTATAATTACAATCATTCACATATTCTAACGCTTGATTAAAATCTTTTATGTTTTTAAACTCCGGATATTGCTTTTGCTCATCAATCGGATCATCAATTATATGCTCTACTATATCTCTAACGGGTTCTGTATGAAACCATATTATATAATCGTAATCAGAATTTTCTTTTAAACACCAGTATGCGTTTCGAAGTTGACCAAAATTGCAAGACGACCCGACTGATACATTGGTACAACTATGTCCTAATTGTGTTAGGTAATAATCTATTCCAGTGTCAGGAACAGATTTTCTTAGTCTGTTTTCGACATAGTATTCGCCAACTCCATAACTATCACCAAGTATAAAAAACTTCATTTAATTTTCTGCTCTTTTTTTAAAAAAGACTTTCTTTTCTTCTGCAAATATTTGTTGACCTTCATATACTTCTGGGCAGAATTTACATTGATCAATTTGATTTGATAAATTTTTAATGAATGTTTCTTTCGTTTCGTAATCGTCATCAATTGACAATGCATTATACGAAGTTAATAATTTCATATCTTCTGCGGATACTGTGGATAAGTTTTGATCTAAAAATTCAGGTAATAATCCAACAACGCCGCATTTATACATTTTACCTCTGATAAATGTATTACATTCTTTCATTGAACATTGATTGTGTGCTTTTGTAGCATCACTATTATGAAGAGAAAATTTACCCGTTTCTACATCGTTAATTAAGGAACCTTGATGGAACCACCAATTATATTCAACCTTGAGTTTTACATTGTTAGCATCTGTTAGTATCATCGATTGATGATACTTGTTGGTATTGTCGAAGTCGTAGTGTATTGGTTCAACTAAAAACTTTTTTATATTATCCATTATAAGTTTTGTAGTTTTTTTATTATGTATTCCTACACTTAAAAATGTATTATGTTTATGGTCTTTAATGTATTCATACAATCCAGAAACATAATTTAATCTATATCCGTTTGTTACAGTAACAATATCAGCATTCGGCCAAAGATCTCTTATTCCAGTTAACCAATTAATATAATCTGGTGTTAGCAATGGTTCTCCACCTAATATACCAATATGTCCTATATCTAATACCTTCGACCATTCTGTATAAACTTCTTTAAAGTCGTTCCATTTTTGAAATCCAGAGAATTTATAATTGTTAAATCTATTACAACCCGTGCAAGAGAGATTGCATACATTAGTTATGTAAAATTCTACACTCGGAACATAATGTGATTTCATCTTAGGAGTTTTTTTTCTCTATTGAAAATATTTTTTTTGTAGCAGAATCTTGTGGACAAAACTTACATTGCGGAATAGAATTGTTTAATCCTAAAATAAATTTTCGTCTAGTAACATAGTCGTCGTCGACAGATAACGGAACATATGAATTCAATAAGTGCCTATCCTCGTCTGAAATATCTAAGGTATTCTGTTTATCAAATTCAGAAAATACAAATGACGGCACACATTTGTATAATTTTCCTTTGATCATTGAATGACAGTGTCTCATAAGACAAATATTGTGTGCTTTTTCAGGATCGCTATTGTGTAAATTATATTTTTGTAAGTCTGAATTAAATTTAACTCCTGATGTACTAAATATCCATTGATTCTCAACAACAATGGTAACTCCGTTGCTGTCTGTTATGCATAAATCACCAGTGGTATCAGCTCTTTTCCAAGTTTGTGTTGATTTTCTAGTAGTGGTAATAGGCGCAACTAAAAAATTGTTAATAATTTCACTGAGTGTTTCCCAGTCGTTTGGATTATGTCTTGCAATAGTTAATTCTACACTGCTTCGGTGTTTTAAAAGTGTATTGTATAAATTTTTTACATGATTTAATCTATATCCGTTTGTTGTTACGGTTAATTTATTATTGGGCCAATTAATTTTTATACCTTCAATCCAATCAATAATATCAGGAACTAACAAAGGTTCTCCGCCTAAAATTCTAATATGAGACCAAATGTCTAATTTCTCTGACCACTGTTTGTAAATTTCTGCATAGTCTTTCCAAGATTGGTGCCCTTTAAATTTATAATTACTTAAAGTAAAACAATTTTCACATGATAAATTGCATACATTAGTAATGTAAAAATCTAAATGACCGTGTATTGGTAATTTGTATATATTATTGTTGGGCATGATACCTACATTCCTCCCAGAACTCTCTCATTGCCGGAAATGTGTTTAAAAAATCCGTTTTCCTGCGTTTATCATGTTCATTAAAGAAACGATAAAAATCTGCACGTTGCATTATAACATAATCAGGTGCCAGTTTGCTACTTTCTCGCATCCAATCTATCACACGTTGCAATCGTTGCACTTCATAGTCTTTGAATCCTCGAAATGGACGTTCTGGTGTTTCTAAATTAGCACTCATCCAATCAACTACGTCCTGTAATCTATTTGCGTATACTCCCGGTAGTATTTGTAAACTTTGCCAAGTAGGAGTACGCAGTATTGGAGTATCAAACCAAACACGTTGATAGGTTGTACTGTGCATATCACGCATGTCCAATATGTGTTCCAACAATTTCCGTAATCCTAATATATTAAGATTACTCATTGTAATAATAAAGGTTAGACTATTACGTTGCTGCACTTTGGATAAGAATTCTTCTGTGCGTCTAATAACTCTCCAAAAGTCCAATCCATGTCTAATGTACTTTGCTTGTGCTGCATCACCTGAATCCAAACTAACATACTGCATAAAATGTTCTATGTTGGTTGCACATAATCGTTGTGTGTAACCAAGATACTTTTCCCATAGTGCTTCTTCTACACTAAAGTTACTGGTAACATCAATGTGTAACTCAGGATTGGGCAAGGCCAGCACATAGTCAAACACTCGATACGTGTTCCGGTCCATTAAGGGTTCGCCACCAGTCATTCTGAAGTGTTTTAGTCGGGGATATAGGCTAGGCCACCATTCCCAGAATGCATCAACATAAGGATTATGTTCACGCACAGGGATAGGTCTTCTACGACCGCTAAAATGGGAAGGATCATTATGAACAGTGCTGGTGGGATATCCTCCAAAACGTCCCACTTCATCATCCCAGCTACTGCTAAACTGGGGACTACAATAGGAACACTTGAGATTGCAAGCATGATTAAAATTGACTTCCACATAGGAAGGAATAGGATCCTCATCGCCTGTTGCATTTACAATCTCCTCAAAGTGTTCAGCGGCCCATGGCTCGCCTGAACGATAATGCCTATCACTTAAATTGCCTAGGTCTTCTTGTGTCCAACAGTAACTACACTCGCCCGGACGCTCTTGCTTTAACATAATCCGACGCTGTTCTTTCTTATGCGGAGTATTATGTAATGCACTAGGATTGTCTTTTAGCAGTGTGGCATCTATTTCGTGTAAGGGAGGATGATAACAACTGTTTGTTAATCCTGTTGGTAAATGTAAACTTACTTGTTGCCATTTAGCCAAGCAGAGACCGGGACCAAGTTTGTCCTTCATTTCTTCTGCAGATGATAAAAAATTAGATTTAATATTCATTTTTTACTAGCCAATTTATTAGTAAATTACTCCAATATTCATGCGCCCTAGCAGAAGGATGACAACCATCTTCAGCTAACCAATTGTTACGAATAGCTATATTATTAATATTATCTTCTGTAAAAAAATTGTTTAGCTTCAGCAACTTAAATAGATTATTTTTAACCAACAGATTAAAATAATCAGAGTAAATCATAAAAACAAATTTAATTTTCTTAGACTCTAAAAAAGACTGTAAAGATATCATATGTATTAATGTTTGATTGATGTGTTGTTCTAGGTCCATGTATTTAAATTGTGTCTCGCAGAATTTCATACCTTTTAAAAATTGATCTGTGTAATTACAGGCAAACACCCAATTTTTTTCTACATAATTTTGATCATTAACAGGAAAAATTATTTTTTCGGGCCAATCATTTAATTGACTTTGAGTGTAACTTGTATATCTAGTTTTATTGAAAAAACTAATATCGCTAACCTGGCAATCAACTCTTTCGATGCCTGACCACATTATTAAAACTGTGTCATAGTCTCTCTGGGCAATTTCCGAGATAGTACTATTGTGTATATATAAATTACCAGCGGCTGCTTGCGCAAGATTTACTATGTCCGCCTTGAATTTTTTTTCAATAAAATACGGCCAAGTGTTTGGCCCGCTACTAAAACTACAACCGTTAACTAATATCTTTTTCATCTGCTCTGCAGCTTTTTATTTGTCACTTAGGCCAATTTTTGTTATCAAAATACTTGTTCCAAATATCTGGACTAGTAATTTCTTTATTGTAATTTATAAACTCTTTTACCATATGATAATTGTTCTCAAGTATTTCTTTACAATCATCTAATAGAGTATAAATTTTTCCGCTGCTAATAAGACGATCTAATTCTTTAAAAATCATGTCTACTCTATCTGTGCCATCGTATTCGTCATAAGATTCGTCAATTATATTATTAAATGATTTAAGATTACGCTTCGTTCCATCAAGATTTAATTGATTATTAAAATCATGTACAGAGTTACGTGCACCTATTAAAAGAAATGGTCGTTTGTATGCAATGCATCTAAATAATTTTTCTGTCCTAGTAAAGCATTCGGGGCGAGTACTAGTTTCACATACTATTTCTATAGCAATTTTTTGATAAGCACTGTCCCATACTGATAGCTTATCGTTTCTACCAGGAGTAATAGGTACTGTCTGAATCCTATCAATATCACTAAATGACCGAATATCTTTAATATCAGACCATCTCTGATTCGATTGAACAAAATAATTAGTTAATTCAAATCGATCATTGTATGTCATTAGATTGTCATGAAAACTAGCGATGCCCATATCTTGATATTTAAAGTTTAAATGATTTTGTATAGCTCGTATCCTAGGTGCACTAGCTCTACCTATAAACAATCCATAAAATTTTTCCTTGTTCCAGTCTGGTATAACTGAAGGAATCTTATATAAACTAGAATAAAAATCTGGTATACGTATAACAGTGTATTCATCATGATGTTCATTATCGCTCGGTGTCTCTATTATTATCTTTGATTTATCCCAGTTAAAGTAAGAACTTAGTTCATCTAATAATCGATATCCCCCATTGGCTGCACCACTTCTGTTTTCTTTAGTCCGTAAAGTGATCGTGCCATCTTGCTTCATGCCTTCGATAATTTTAGCACATAGTTCTCCAACGTAATAAATGTCGCTATCGCCCCAATATCGTTGTATATCAATTATCATGATCGAAATATCTTAAATTGTGATACATCAGTGTATGATTTATCTGTAGCAGAATCGGCATTAACTTCTGGAGTATTAGTCATTAATATAATTCCACGAGCAGCATCTTCGGGAGTCATATTGTAATGCCAACCTAACATGTCAAAATCCATATCACCGTAAAACATATCAAAATCTCTACCATCGTGACAAGCTCGTTTAAGCCAACGATACGCATCTATATCATCAGTTAGAATCATGCCGCCTTTTCCAATCGGTATTCGTTTTTTCATTTGGAAACTGACTACATGAAACCCACCGTTATACATACCCTTAGTCCATCGTACTGCACCATCCCAGACTGGATACGGTTTAAGTTGATACACCCCAGACCATTCTACATCCTCAAATGTCACATCGCATCCGGCATGTTTAATTTGCATAGGTACACTTATATAAGTTCTACTAGGAATAGTAATTGTGCCTGTAGCATTAAGATATTTTAAACTTAAAAATAAACCATGACTGCAACAATCTACAGCAATACCGTATTTTGCACCAGCAAATTCTGCAACTTTCTTTTCAAATAAATCAATAGCTACTCTAGGATCATCACCACGATATCCCATAGCAACTAATGTATCAAGTTCGCGACGCTGTAATTCTTTTGGTACTTGTCCCAGTGGCCACGGATCAAACATTTTCAATTCCCTCTATAAATATTTTTCTATCACCCAAGCGCCTTGCTGGTGTACCCACATAGTACCCGGGCTGAGCAATAGATTTTGTAATTGTGCTAGTTGCTCCTAATTCTATATCGTCACACAATGTTAATCCATTAATTACAGTTGATTTAAAATTAAAAACACTGTTTTTTCCTATGCGTGTTTTTCCAGCAATTAGTACCCCAGGATGAAGTTGAACATTATCGCCCAATTCACTATAATGAGATAACAAACAATATGCTTCAATAATACAATGATTTCCTATTGTTGCATGTAATAGTATAGCACAATGTGGAGAAACAAATGTACCGCGTCCAATTATTGACCCAGGATCATCATGATAACAAACCACAGAATCGTGCATGTACTTGATACAATCAAGCTGTAACGATTCCACAATGTTGATTATTTCTATTCTCTTTATTGAGTCCAAAGTAAATGCAATTCCGTATTGATAGATTGTTTTATCATTTAAGTTGATAAATTCCTCAGGCGATAATACGATAATATTTCCGTCAAATTCTTTAGAAATAAAAAATTTTGCTTCCTGTGTTATTGTTGAATCATTATACCCAATAAGACAGATTGGTTTAGTATTTGCTATTAACATATAAATTTTGAAAAAGTTTCCACAGTGTGAGGCCAATCTTTCATTATTTTGTTTTTTAATCGTAAACTGATGCACCAACGTTCTAGATTTTTTGTTCGAACATTATGTGGTATACCAACATTAACTAATGTTAACTGATTCCCTATTGTGTGGTGAGCTATTTCTTTATCTGTAAAATCACTTAACGGCCAACCAATGTACTGAAGATCATTTTCAGGCACTTGCAGAAGTGGAGGAGGAGGAACTGAATTTTCATACCATACCATTTCACTATCGTCATTGGGATCTAATGTCCAGTTTAATGCGTAAACAGACGGAAGATTTGAATCCGATAATAAATCAATGTGAACTTCGTCTCTATAGTAATTAGGTTTTCTGTAAAAAACTACACAACACCCTACTTGTAAATCAATTGATTTCATGTACTCTAACCACGAAGTATTAAATAACTCTTGCAATTTATCGCAGGTATAAAACCATATCCCCATTTGATCTTTAGAAAATGCAGAATTATTGTATAAATTTTTAAAATCAAAATCTTGTTTAATTGCATCGCTAACATTAACGTTTAAAGTATACCATGGGTTTAAATTTTCCATACTACCATCCTTCTTGTCTCCTAATAATAGATAACTCTGTCATCATAATTTCACTGTTACGTTGTCCTGTACTATAGTGATGCTTAAAGAATCGGCTTTGTTCTGGTGTATATGTGACAATAGGTAATCCTAGTCTCGTCTTCAATGCGTGTTCAATGTTCGTACATCCTTCTAGCGGATCTTCCGTACTGAAACTGGTCCATAGTCGTTCTAGCATATCAAAGTCTTGCACTTGATGATGGTCCCAGTTTTCTAACATAATCATGTATGTACCAAGACGTGCGCCATACATGGCCCATAAGCCATTGTCTACATCAGCACCAACACTTTGCCATATACACAAGTGATCATAGTTACGCTTATGCACACCCTGCTCAAATTCCTGTAGTGAGGGTTTGTGTCCTCTATTAAGACACATCTTAACACCTTCTCTAAATCCTGCTCTCCATGCTTGTTTAGGACTACCATTTGGGTAGGTTGTACTGTAGCAGTTATGCATGGCTATGTAGTTTGGATCAAAGCAAAACTCTACACTGGTTTCTTCATCACCAAGACTGGCTTCATGTGTACGCATTGTGTTAACAAAGTCTTGGGTCCAGCAACTCATACCACCATTGCCATACATTAGTCCATTAATAACGTTACGTGCTTTCCATCTAAAAACGTGGTCATGATTCGTTTCGTTAAGTGATAATTGTAAATTAAAAAACTCAGGGTCGGGTATATTATCACCATCGATAAGAACGAATCGTTCTGTAGACGACGCTGCCGCTGCTGCCTTATGCGCTGAATCCGATCCTTTAACTCCATCAACTCTCTTTGCCCACGGCACCATGTTTTGAATCCGGATCCAAAACTCTTCTTTTTTAGGTTCATCATAAGTTAGAAAAATGCAATCTAAATCTGCAATATCAATTATTTCTTTGCTGTTTGAAATTAACATGTTATTCTACAATAAAAGGTTTAAAATATTCAACTGCTTCTTCCCAATTGGATATCGGTTTATCGTATCTGTACATTCTAATACTAAAACACCATCTTGGTTTTTTATTAACAATGACATTATGTGGAACACCAATATTGACTAGTGTCACTTTGTTACCAATTGAACGACGTTCAATTTCTGGGTAATTCCCGTCTATTGGCCACCGTTTGTACGGAGTTGAAATTAATTGATTATCAGGTGATCCAGTATTAAGAGGAATATCATACCATACCATTTCGCTGTCATCATCTTTTTCCAATGTCCAGTTTAAAGCATAAATTGACGGTGTCTGATCCTTATAGACATCAATGTGTATTTCTGGATTAATATAGTATGGCTGTCGATGAAAAATCATACAACTTCCAATCTTCAAATCTAACGATTCCATTTGTAACAACCATTTGTCACTAAAAATTGTTTGTAATTCTTCACCATGATGAACCCAAAATGCCACCGGCTTGCCTTTAAATTCCGATTGTTCATAATACGCAACAGGATTAAAACTATCACGCAATGCCGTTGATGCGTCTATGTTTAATGTGTACCAATTTTTATTGTATAAATTATTCATTACTTACTTTTAATATCTCAATTTGATCTGCTATAATATTCTATTTCTGGATATTGTTCACTGTCATCTAATACTAATGCAGCATGCCCTTTAACTGTTCTGAATCCTGATGCGCTCTTTTTTAATCTAACCCTCAGTGGTTGTTTAGGATCTAATATCTTTAATTCTTTATTGATTATTCTTAACAATTGCGTATTGGTTCGATGATATACTTCGTGATCTTGTAATACTATATAATTGTCTCCAGCTGGATGACCAGTTTCCCACAATCCTATAATAGTACCATCATCGTTGTAGTATAATCTAAATTCTTTGATCGATTTAGGTCTTTGAGCGTCGTATGCTGCAACTAGTTCAAATGCTTTAAGAAATTCTTCTTCGGCGTTCATAGTATTTAATTAATTCATCAGTGGCAAATGTTTTATCGTAATAATGAACAGGATGATATTGATTGATATTGTTAATTCTAATCATTCCGTTATCAAACTCAGTTACAAATACATCTTGAAAACTCACGCCTTCGTCATATCCATTTATAGCGGGTTTCATGTGTACAAAATTTATAAAATCAGCACTGGGTATTGTACACTGTTCTGCTCCTGTTAGTGTTGCAGCTATTGCATAAGCGACATCAGTTGTTGGATGCAAATCTCTACAATTTTTTAACGTATTACAGATATCATTCCAATTAGAAAAAACTTGCTCTGCGTGTCCGAAAAAATCTGCTGCTGTTCGACTAAATCTAAAATACATCAATCCGTTGTATACATCAGGTAATGCATTATCGTCAAACACTTGTCTATAGCGTCTTGAAGTAGCCGGTTGTTGTAGGTAATTTTTACAACCTGTGCTTAACACTACATCACGTAATCTAAAGGTTTGCCACCAATGATCAATGGATCTAGTAAACAACAAATCACTTTCAAGTTTAATGGTTTCTTTAAAAGGAGTTAAACGAAATGTTGACGGTTCTAAACCATATGGACCTGTTGTACTATCAGGTGCTTCTATAATGTAATCAAAAACTTCGTTATGATACGGACGTATTTGTTTGGCTGTTGCAGAATCCACAATCACAGCACACTGATTGATTCGTTGTGTTGCTTTAATATTTAATGCCTGTAAGTATGCCAATCGTAGATAGTCTGTGTCTGCAGTATTAGCAGCAACGGTTAAATAGCCTTGTTGTTCTTTATGCTGACTCATTAAGTAATTGATCGGTTAATTGTTTAAAGTTATTTGTCTGCAAATATGCTTTACTCATTATGTGTAAATTGTTCCTAGGTGCGACATACGCTCGACTGGCATCACGAATTACTAGTGTATTATCTTGTAACTCAATTGATTCAATTGACTGATCAACTGCTAGTATACTTCCCGGAATCGAAGGCGAATGTGTAGTATATCCATTTAACACAATATCCGCTATGGCAAATGCATAGTCATTTCTATAATTGCGTTCTTGCACATTAAACAAGGCACAATAATAACTGTAATTGCGTTGTATTTTACCAACTAGATCAAAAAATTGTTGTGCTTTTTTTGTTTTTCTAAAAGCAAACACAGTCGCCCAAACATACGGCAAACTGTGTGGTCCCATGATTTTAGGCCACTCAACCGTTAATGCGTGACTATGTCTATGTAACAAGTATTCCCATGGTAAGTCGAACATATCTAATAAACTTTTATCTAGTACTAGGTAATCTACATCAATAACTAATGTTTCATCATATGGACTTAATTCATATGCAGCATATCTACCTTGATTACGCCATTGTACAAATTGTTCTAGATCTATATCGTACCGTGTATTATGGATGTTGCAAGGAAATTCTTTGTCTGTAATTAAAGTATAAGGCAACCCCAATTGACAACTAGCAACTGCCAGCGTTTTATGAGCAATAGATTCGTAATCTGTTGCTGCGGTGTTGTAGGCAAATGCTAGAATTCCTCTAGATTTTTCTAATTTTTTTGAGTTGCTCATATTCATTGTGCCAACGATTCATTACTGTTTGATAGTGTTGTTGTGCTGTAACTAGAAATGTTTGTCGATCTACAGCGATCGGATTCTGGTACGTATCCTCTAGGTACAGTTCATCCACAGGCCAGGTTTTAACAAATGCAATTAGTTCAGGTGTAATCTTAAACAATCCTCCGTTATGTGGCATATGGAGATCTGTTTGAATTTTTTCCCGTAATATCTTCTTGTTAATTTGAAAATCAGTGGCTTGGCGCACTTGACCAACTAAATCGTTAATATCGCTCATATTTAAATGTAGAAACTGGTTAGAGTACTATTATACACTAACCAGTTGGAGATGTAAAGAATTTAAATTACAATTGTGTAACTGTAATTGCGCCCCATGTATTACTTAAATTGGTAACTTCTGGGTACGAGATATCTATGGTTACTGTAGGAGTAATATTTAAAGAATCGTCAAAACTACCACCGGAGTTACCACCTGATGTAGAACTAATATTAGTCCAAAACTCAAGTTGAGTTCCGTTATCGTTGTTAACACCTTGTGCACCGTTGGTTTTAACTGATATATTACCAGTATCTGTGGTATAGTTGGTAGTGGTGCTAGTTATTGTTACAAAATTGACATTTGATGTAGTCAATTGATAATATCCATCAGTTGTTGTGTTTGTACCTAAGGTACCACCCGATCCAGTTCTACCACCAGTGGTGTTTGCTGCAAATAACGCTATACCGCCTAGAAAACCAATTAAATTGGTAGCTGCCTCTGAACGAGATCCAGCGCCACCGCCATTGGTTGCACTAACATTAAATTTTAATCTACCGCCGGAGTTAAAGAAATATCTTGCGCCATCTGCACTAGCAAAAGTAACTCTTGCACCAAATGCTCTAGTTAAAGTATTGGTAGTACTAGTACTGGTCCATGCACTATACGCAGATAAACTTCCAGAATTTGTAATAGTTGCACTATTACTATTAAAATTTAACTTGTTGGTGTATGCTGTATTAATACTTGATTGCAAAGTACTTAAATAATCAATTTTAGTACCTGCAGTTGGTGCAGTGATTCCAGTACCTGATCCAGATTGGTGCAGTCGTATATTATTCAACGCATTGATTAAAGTAGCCCATTGTGTAGCAGTAACCGTTGATGATACTGCTACGTTAGCTACAGCAGTTTGTCCGTATCCGGAAAATCCGCTACCAGTTGACCATACTGTGTTCAGTCTATTAGGAGTACTGCTTGCTGCAGATCCACCGGTAAGTGTATTATAATCGGTAGCTTCAATTAGGCCGCCTTGTACATATGACATGTTTGTGTATCCTTGTTAACTATTTAATTTGACAATAGCTTCGATTGTGCCTTCGCCAGTGTCAAGTTTATTCTGTAAGCTACGTCCAATTACGTTCCATGGACTTAATTCGTGTTTGGCACCTGCTCGAGCTAGGCCATTACCGGCACTAACCAATCTATCGCCTTTGCGTACTATACCAACAACACGCACTGGTACACGACCTTGTACTGCTACTGGTGGATGAGTTTCATTTGTTCCTGCGCCGGAATTCATTAGATATGCTGCTTTTGTACTTATGACACCAAATACTTCTTCGCATAAATCTTCAGCTGCTGCAGTGATTTCGTTTACACCACCTAGTGCAACAACAGTTCCAGCTGGATATGGTTGATCTGCTTCAAAACGTTCTGCCAAGTCAGCGTATTTTGCTTGAATAGATACTCCATAGAATGTATCAAACCATTTTGTTGGGCTACCAAGATTAACAGTAACGTTTGATGTTGGTAAAATATCACTAGAAACATTAACAATAGCTACATTAGAAATAGTTGCAAATGTATTTGCTGCAAATACATTACCAATAATCGCCGATTGTGAAAATACATTTCCCCAACGATTGGTAGTATTACCCAATGTATATATTACATTAGAACCCGGAGTAATGTTGGCTTCAAAAGAACTTGTGCCTGCACCACCACCCAACAGTGTATCAACGTAATCTTTTGTGGCCAATGTATAACCACTTGAAGAAGAAGTTGGATTTGCATACGCTTCAGCTAACCCCGAAGTTGCGTTACCTTTAAGGAACGGAGTTTGTGTTGATGAACGTTTAAGACTAAGAACTAAATCCTTGTTATTGGTTTGATTTTTAAGAGTTACAACACCACTGGATACTGAGCCAACAAAATCGCTAGATACACCAAATGTAATCCCCGAATCGTTTGTTAATACCAATGATCCATTAACGGTACCAGACGTATCATTACGCAAGAAACTGCTTCCAGGAACACTAATACCATTATAAAATAAGTTACTTGCTACATCTGCATTGCCATAAAATGCTTGAGATATATTTGTTGCTAAATTTATTCCGCGGTTAACTGTAGAAAAGCCTGCAACTGCTGTAGTAAAAGACGGGTCTTTACTCCAAATGCCGACTAGTGTGTTATCAATATAAAACTTTAAAACAACAAAAGTTGCTGCAGGAGAAGTAGCAGCAATAGTGTCTGGAATCGCACCTGAGTTACCAGTGGCTGCTGTTGCTGCTGGACCAATAGTTGTCCATGCTGCACCAGTCCAAACTTTTAATTGTGTGTTAATAGTGTCAAACCATTGCTCACCAGTAACTGGGTTACTTGGCGCACTAGATCCATATGTGCTAGTAGCAATAGTTTTCCATGCTGCATTTGCAGTTCCTTTAAGGGTCGCTGTATTAACGTTTAGATATTTGGTAGTGGTATTCCACCAAAGTTGTCCAGGAAGCGGGGCAGTAGGCGCACTGGATTTTGCAAAATTTTCCATTAATTGAACCATATTTTGATTCAAAAATATACCGTATCCTGGGTAGTTTTTACCAACTAGTGTTAAACTAGTGCTTGTAGTGTCAATTGTACCATCGGGCAGTCCACCCGAGATTAGTGCTGTACCACTAGACAGATTAATATTGTATGCCATTTTAAGTTTTCTCCAACTTTATTATTTATGCGTTTATATTCACAAGCATTAGTATGCTAAGAAAAGCCGCGATCTACTGCTCCGTAATTTGTAGAACTTCCTGCCAAAGTGATGTCATTTAAACCAGAATTTTCAACACTGCGCCACGAATCGTTAACTTTTACAAAAACATCCGAAACCGGTTTCCATGCTCCGCTGACTTTTATAAACGATTCTGTGATTTGTTTCCACTCGCCCGCTACTTTAATAGATGTTAGCCCAATGGGTTCAATTTCTAAAACCACACGCCCGGGCTGCCCGTTGCCACCGCCCCGGGCGCCGCCGGCTGCATATCCTGCTTGATAATATAATGTTCCTGTTCCAGTAGATGCTGTGTTAGGCGGTAAATTTCCGCCACATTGTCCACAAAATCCACTAGCATCTCCGGGGGCAACCGGACCACCTTGGCCGCCAGGATAGCCACCTCCGCCACCCCCAGCTCCGCCTCCGTCGCCGCCTTTTGTCTGTCCATTTTCACCGCGATAATCTGAATCACTTGTGCCAGTGGCATTATTGGTTATAACTGCATCGCGACGCTCAAAAGGCCCATTGCCATCGTTACCACCGCCACCACCGCCGGCTCCGCCACCAGCAACTACTACAGCAATATTATTAACTAAGACGGCACTTGCTCCGCCTCCGCCACCACCACCACCAGAATAGGGCACAGGACCTGATGCTGTTCCTGCACCACCATTAAATGATTTGGCAGAATTTCCACTAATATTAATTCTACTGTAACCGCCGCGTCCGCCAGGTGCACCGCCGGTATTACTTGATCCGCCAGTACCAGCAAGTCCCACAGCAACTTCAAGTAAGTCGCCTTTATTAGCTGTAAAAGTATGTGTATTGTACAGTCCCGGACTACCTAATCCACCGTATGACCCTGCATCCATTCCGCCACCGCCACCGCCGGCTCCCCATGCATGAGCTGTGATTCTGGCTCTAAACGGAAGTTCCGTTACAAATCGTCCAAATGGCGGTGTTGTTGATATAGCGTGTGTTCTTGTGTCCCATATTATTGATCCGTCAAGATTAGATGAATTAGTACTAATAGTTAATGCAAATCCTGCTACGTCTCCGGCGTTACTTACATTAAATTGTAATGTATGCTCGCCAGCTGCTAAACTAACAGCAGTCCCAGGAGGGTTACCAGTGAAGCTGAGTGTTCCGCCAACTGTAATGCCATCAACATATACTGTTCCGCCATTATCTACTGTAGATCTAAAATAATACGTTCCATTATACGGAGCATTAAAAATTCTTCTGATTATATAACTGTTTACTTCAGTGCCTGTAGTAGGCCATACTGCATAATTATTTTGAAAACTTCTCCATCGTCTATCAGTTCTAGGATATAATGTCGTGGGAATTTCTACGCCAGGGTCATAAGTAAATTCACGTATAATTTTTCTTGTTGACATTTTTTACGGAGTATATTTAAACCAGATATCGCCGTCGTTGCCATCAGATGATGTAGGATCACTTACACTTACAAATTTTCTACTTCCGCCCCAGTATGCGCTTCTAGTCATAACGTATTGTGTTGTGGCTATTTGTAATGTATTGGTTCCTAATTCAGCAGTTGGTGCTAGTGGCACACCTGTTAATGTAGGACTTGCAGTATCTGCCTTTGTAGCAAGATTGGCTACTAAAGCTGCATCAATTGCTGTGTTAACTGAATTAATGGTATTGTTTAACGAAACAATATTTGCATTTGCTGCAGTGATGTAGGAAGTTAATGTTTCGACGTTTGCTAACATTTGATCTTCTACTTCGACTGTCTGATTAAATCGTTGTGCTAAATTTGCATTGATAACGTCTACATTGGCTTGTATAGCTGTACTAGTTGCAGAGTTAATTGAGTTGACTCTGGATATAGTATCGCGCAATGCAATTTGTGCATTTGCTGCGGTTATGTTTGCTCTTAGATCGTTTTCAGAATTGATACGTGCAACTAAATTAGCATTAATGATTGCCACATTGGCTAATAGATTTGTATCTGCACCAGCTGTTGCTCGTTGTATCTCGCTATCTAAATAAATTTTTGTAGTTACACCAAAGTCAGTGATAGCATTGGCTGCAACATCAATTAATCCTGTGTTGCCGTTAACATGTAACACTCGTGTACTAACACCGGCGACGTTTGAATAAACAGAAATATTAGCATTGTTTACAGAATTTGTAATTTGCACATTACCGTCAAGATCTTTAACAGCAAATGCATACGGCCCTACTAGTAAATTTCCTGTCAATGCAACATTGCCAACTATATTGCTGCCAACAGTGATCCATGTAGATCCATTGTATGCTTTAATATTGTTAACAGATGCATCGTACCAAAGCTGGCCAGTGATTGGGTTAGCTGGACTTGTGGATAATGCAAAATTTTCCAACAAGTGAACAAAGTTTTCATTGGTTTGATCACCATAGTTTTGTACTAGTCGACCAAAAAGAGTTAAACTGGTGCTAGTGGTATCTTTAGTTCCATCTAGTACTACAATTGCATTACCATCTGTTTTATTTACAAAATAGCTCATCGTATTATCCTACACTACTTAAATTAGTTAATGTTTGAATTCTTACAGTGTAATCAATTTGAATAAGTCTGTTCAGTGACTTCTGTACTGGGTGAAATACCACGTGAGTTAGCAATTTACCAGTAGTTGTTAATCCCGATGTGCCGTCATTGCTGCGAGCTTTTAAACCAAGCTCATCAAATGTGTATGTATCTTCTAATGTAGTGCTGTTATCAAATGCTGATTGTCCCGACGGTTCGCCGTAGTCTAGTAGGCAACTAATCACAAGATCACTGTAAACACGCCCAGGTGTATGACGAATTTCTATTTTGTTTCTTGTTGGATCCGAATTCAATGCACTTGTATTATCTACAATTTTAGCAAAAGTAGGATTATACAGATTACTGTTACTGGTATTTGTATTTGGTGGCAAATAATTAATAATGCCAGTGGGGTCAATGCTGGTACCGCCGTTTCCAAAATGCATTTCGTATATGTAACTTTGTCCTTTGTTAGCTAAACAATATGCAATTGCTTCACTGATATTTTCGTAGTGAATAGCATTTCGTTTATCAACAAAAACTTCCCCAGATTCTGGGTCAAATATTTTAATGTGGCCTTGTACGTGAAGTCCACTTTGTTCGTCGGGTTTACGATCTTCTTGATCGCCAATATTGGGTAAAGATTGCATAGTTTTGTCCATATCAGTATTTAGCTGTGGTATTATCATGGTGTATAACTCACTTGTGCTTTAATAAATTGTGCTGGGCTAGTAGTACTGCCTTCTAATCCTGTCCCGTCAGCGACATTTGCTGCCATGTTCAACCAAGTTGTATATAAAGTGTTGCCAGTAATTAACTGAGTTGTACTAGTGTCGACTACGCGGCTATTTGCAGTGTGTACGTTAGCTGCTCCAGTACCACCAATTCCCCTACGAATTTGCCCCAGGCTATTAGCAGTAATTAACTCTACATTAGCACTATTAATGTAAATGTTGGCATTTGCATAAACATTACCCAATGTCAAGTAAACATTGCTACTATACGAAATTAACGAATCAACAGCGAATTCAGTATTAGCGGCCCACGGTGTTGCAGTGGTTAACAGTGCATCTGTGTATCGACGATAGTACGATATACGTTCTCCGTTAATATTAATTACTCCAGGTACTGCGTTTGCAGGATTTGGCTCTGGTAAAACAGTGGCATCAGTGACATAAATTATTGTATCATTTATATTTAAATTAGCACTTAGACTTGTTGTCGCAGCGGCACTAATTCTAGTAAACTCTACATCATCGTTTAATGATTTGAAAATAGTGTAACCCCACACCGCAGTGTTTGCTTCATTTTGGGTAAACACACGCATTTCTAAAGTATCGTATACTCGTCCAGGGATTAGTTCTTCCGGAGCATGACTTGCGTAAGCGTCAACATAAGCACCACCAACAATGTTAATGTCTTCAGGTCTGGTGCCTAATGCGGTATCTAAATAATCACTAGTAATGATTGAATCTGTAATCGAACTTAGATCCAAGTAAGAGATAGTAACGTTGGCATTACCTCCGGTATTAAGTTCTAACACAGTAGATGAAGTTGTAATGCCGTTTATACTGATGACATTAGGTGATTCTGTGACAAATCCGTCAGTGACATGTATAATGTCAATTTCTTTGCTATTAGTTACTGTTTGTAACACATAAGCATTTGCTGTAGTGTTTGCTTGAGTAATATAATCGCCAACATTTGCAGTAACAGCAGTATCCAACACTAGTTTGTGTGTGGTTCTAATAGGAGTGTCGCCTGTTAACATCATTTGGTCGTTGCTGACCGTTACAATAGTAAAATATCCGTTGTTTTCAAAATCAAACGGTGCATGAGCTTCTATTCTAATAGATTGATCCAATGCAAAACCTAATTTTTCAAAGTCAACCAGCTGCACATTTCCACTGTTAATTGTTAATCCAGTGTAATTAAAACTAATCACATTACTGGTGATTTCAAAAGCATTAGATCTAAATTCTGATCCATATACGTTAACTCCCGGATATTCTATTCCACTCATTAAATGAGCAGGATTTCGTCCAGGCATACCAGATCCAGGTTGATAGTAAGTAAAAATTCTATCAACTGCATTTAGCAATACATTACCGTTGCTGATTTTATTATATCTAGTAAAATCAAAAATTGACTGTGAACTCACATTGGCGTTTACTGCAAGGAATGCGTCGTTGTTGTAAACAATAATATTTCCGCTTGACACGTAAATATTACCTGCATCTCTAGCAATATTTCCAGAAGTAACTACGGTGTTTGCGTATGCAGTATTGGGTTGCCAAATTACTAAATTACTGTCATATACCAATCTATCAAATTTTATCGTAGTTAAAACATCGCGAATTGTGTTATAACTTAAATTTGCATTACTAGCGAAATATTCATTACGAAGTAACGGATATACTGTAGCACCTTTACCATCGCCATTGATGTATACCGATGGAGTTGATGTATACCCGGATCCAGCGTTAGTAACATACACACCAGTTAATTTTCCAGTGGCAGTGTTTATTGTTGTAATAGCACTTGCTCCGCCACCACCACCGCCGGTAATTTCAACGTTAGGAGCTATACTATAATTTAACCCGACATTGCCTATTATAAAATCACTGACTTTGTAAGTGTAATTGTTTGCCCAATTACTGTAGACATCTGTAGTGAATAATGCGGCGTCGCTAGTGTTGCTGATATCCGGACTTCTAAAGGTAGCTGTTCTTGTATCGTATTGACTAGGCACATCAAAGTCTGTCCAGTCACCATTGGCAATATCTACTTTATCATAAATTGGAATGTATTCTTTTATCTGAGTGCGATATGGTTTAACTTCATTTATATACTCTTGATAGAAAGTTTGATCATCCCTGACATAGTTTGGAATTTGTTCTAGTTTACGTAGTTGGTGATATACATCAATAAAGCTAGTCTTGAATATCCAGTCTGGATTTTTTTGTTCAGTAAAAATATAATTAATAAGTGTAAAGAATAGTGTGTTAAATTCTGATGCTAGATCATTAATTAAAATCTCAGTGTACACACTGTTAAAAATATTACGTATTTCAGGACCAGCTTGTGGATCAAATCCTACTGTATCGTAAACTGCAGAATCAAAACCAGCACCCACATTTACATCGTATAGCGATGTGTTTAGTTGTACGGTAGCAGCTTGTGCAGCTATTAATGTCAATGACCCGTCGCTAGCGACTTCGTATATCAACCATTGTCCTTGATCATTGTCAAGAACTTTAATGTAATCACCTGCAGTTACAGAAAGAGATTGAGTGTCAGAATATCTATTAACAACATAGTTAATATCTTTACCTTCTACAAATGAACTACTATACCAGTCAGTTGCTGTCCAAAATAATTCTGTTTTATAACTTTGTAATCTTTTTAACTCAAATGTTTTTGTAATAGAATTAAATGCGTAGATACTCCATTTACCATCATAGTTAGAATCACTAGGAATCAGTACAGAATACCCGTTTGCAAACGAATCAATATTTAAGTAAGATAATTCTGTTGCACTTTCTGTTTGAGAATCAAATCCAGATACAGGCAATGATTCCTGTGTATACAGTAACGAAGGATTTGAAATTAGTAAAACAGGGTCGCGCAAGAAAATATTATTAAGTGTTGATACATAGGTTTTAAGTGCGTTAACTCGACTTACAAATAACGTCTGGCGCGGCACTGATAGTATACCAAGCTGATCTTGTGGTCGTAGCACAGGATCAGGAACCAACGATCCACCTTCAGTGGTTCCCACTAAGCTTTCTCTTAATTTATCAATTATTCTAGTAGGTATCGTAACTGCAGAAGTTCCCTGTTGAACTAGTTGCCATTCGTTATGTAACAAGTTAGCGTTTCGAACATTAGCTGTATCGATGTGCAATGCAATATCGTTACCAATTAGTTTGTCAGAGATATTATATAATCCTATGCTATTTGGTGCTAGCAGTGCTATATACGGAATGCTCTGATCTTTGGGATTTAAGATATAATTTTCTAATACACTGGTGCTCAATGTTCGACGTGCTACGTTTGAGTCTACTTCAGTTTTGCCGCCAACCCAGTAATAGTACTTTTGTGTTATAATTCCTGTCGCTGGATTAACCAGTGTTACAGAACTATATGCCGAATCATCTGCATATCTAGGAACACCGTTTCCGCCATTGGCAACATACTGACTAGGCAAGAAATCAGATTCTACCCATTCATAAATTTTTACTATGCTGCCAGGAAATAAACTTCCCCAATT
>JAULBY010051994.1:0-11662 GCA_032358315.1 Ophiocytium majus
TGGGGGGGGGGGGGGGGGGGTCTTACCTGGGGCTGCGGGAGCGCGAGCGGCGGCGCGGCGGGCTGCGGCGCGGGGAGCGGCTGCGGCGGTCGTAGTCCCTGCGCGGGGGGGAGCGGCTGTCGCGGCGCGCGGGGGGGGGGCGGCTGTAGATGTCGGACTCATCCTGCGGTCACAGCGCGGGACGGGCACCCGGGCGCGGCAGGGGTTCTGCTGAGCACCTGCTGTAGCAGTGGACAGTGTTTGCTGAGCACTGGCTGCACCAGTGGGCAGTGCCAGGGTGAGGGCTGGCAGGGGGTACAGCGCCAAGGTACGTGGAGCACAGGAATGCAGACTGGGGTGCCAATGGATGCCCCTCGGTGGGGGTTGGGTTGCCATGTCACATGGGCATGCAGCGCAAGGTGGGACACGTGTGTGTGTGTGTGGTGTCAACCGTGCGCGCGTGTGCAGTGCTGCTGCGCGCGCATGCGGGCGGCGTACATGGCTTTGGTCAGTCCGTGCCAATGGAGCAGTCACCCTGCAGCACACAACAGGGGTGACGGCGAACCTGGGCGACGCTCACTATCTCAACACCCCTGAGTAGTGGTGCACCCAGAATCAGGCGCCTGCATGCACTTTGCGCACAGCCCACCGGCTGTCCGCCCGACACACACACAATGCGCCACTGCCGTGCATACAACACATGACGTGCTCCCGCACTTCACCCCCACCGCGCCGCAAAAAAAAACACCAACCACCAGAAACATAGTAGGGGAAAGGGGGGGAGGGGGCGCAGAGCAGCGGCGGCGGTACCTGGATGTCCACGCGGATGCGCCTGTCGCCAAACTGCGTGTCGTCGAGCTCGCGCTGCGCGCGCTCCATGGCGTCGCGGTCCCCAAACTCTGCAACGCTGCGCGGCGGGCACGGCGGCAGGGCGCGGCGCGGTTTTCCACTCTGCTGCTGAGCACCACAGGTGACCACGTGGGGGGGGGTGACAGTGCTGAGGGCGCCCCCCGTGCCCCCACCCCATTCCACCAACAGTGCGAAGTGACGTTCCCCAGGCGCTACTGTTGCAGCCAGGCGGGTGCGCGTGATGGGACGCCAGATGTAGTGTACTGCTGCCCACCATTTGGTGGCCACTGCCGCTGGTGCGGCGGGCGCACTGGTGGTGCTGGCTGGGCACCACCGGTGCGCGCTGCGCCGCTGCACCCGCAGGCCAGCCCGTCGTCACGGCCGACTGCTACCGTCACCACCCGGCAAGGTGAGACCCCCAAGGGAGACCCGTCCCCCCAGGTGCTATGGTGCGCTGCTGAGCAGGTGCGGGCGGGTGCGCGCGCGCTGGTAGAACAGATGGCAGACGGCTGCTGAGCAAGCTGTGTGCAGGCGCAGGCGCGGCGGCCACCAGCCCCCAAGTAGCAGCCCCTGCCCCCCCCTCCCCAGAAAGCGAAGGTGAGCCGCCCCGGCGCAGGCACTGGCGGCCCGCGGCAGCGATGGCAGCGGAGACTGTGTTGACCGACCCAGCTGTTCCGGGTGGGCGGTGCGCGACACGGCAAGTGGAGGGGATGTGGCGGCGGGGGTGACCCGTCCGGTGGTGGAAGGCCTGCCGGGCGGCGGCGGAACTCACCCTTCGCCGTCCTGCACGTTGGCATAGATCACGTCGCCGGCCTTGCGCACAAAGTCCTTGAGCTCCGTCCAGTGCGTGCTGGACGGCAGGCCGGTGATGCGCACCTGCTCAGCGGCAGCAGCAGCGGCGGCAGCAGCAGTGGCGGCGGCAGCAGCGGCGGCGGTGGCGGCGGCGGCAGTGGCAGCAGCAGTGGCGGCAGTGACAGCGGCGGGGCGGCGGTAGCAGCGGCGACAGCAGCACGCACATGTCGCAGGCAGGCGCCGCCAGGGCAGGAGGCGGGCACAAGCCGGGCAAGGGCAGCAGCAGTGAGCGGAGTGGCAGGAGCACACAGCAGTGTACACAGGCACGCGTGCCAGCATTCTCTTCTGTTTTCGTGGCTTTGTTGTGTGGTCACCACCAGGCGCTTCTCACAAAGGCCGCATAGCAGTGGTTGGCTCGTTGGCCAGGTTTGGCGCCATCACCCACCTGGCGGGGGCGCCGGGCAGCAACTGCGCCCCCTGCCCATGGGCGACTTCGGTGGCACAGGAGCATGCCGCCAAGCCAAATGCCAGCCAGTCAACAATACTATGCCATAACACATGCACAGGGGCTGCTGAGCACGTCACCGCGCCTGCTGAGCATACATAGACAGCGAGCATACCTTGTACCCGGTCTTGCGCGGCGCGCGGGGGGGCGGGCGCGACGAGTAGCCGCCGCCGTAGCCTCCGCCGCCACCGCCGTAGCCGCCACCACGGTCGTCATAGCCGCCGCGGCTGCCGCCGCGGTCGGGATACCTGTCGTCGTCGCGCTCCCGGCGGCGGCGGTTGTGTGACTGCACGGGCGGTGACGGCAGCAGCAATGCGGAAGCGGCAGCAGACGGAGCGGGGTTTTAACGTCAGGCTGTGCTGCTGGGCAGTTGGGAGTGCAGCGAACGACATATGAGCGAGCAGCAGCAGCGTAGCCGAGCGGCAGGCGTGACTGCTTGGTGGGGGGGGCACTCACGATCTCGACTCGCACCGCCCTGCCGGCAATGATCTTGCCATCCAGCGCCTTAACGGCGTCCTCAGCATCCCTGAGGTCAGTGTACCAGACGAAGGCGAAGCCCGGGGGGTTGCGGGCAATCCACACATTCTCCACCCTGCCGTACCTGCGCAGCGGCGCATGGGAACAGGCACCAGGCAGGACGCCAGCAGGCAGCAGCTCACTCACCCAACAGCAAGCCGTGTATGAAACCAGCCAAAAGATTGGAGGTGCGGGTGCAAGGTGGGGGGAGGGACGTCCGACAGGAATTGGGAAGGGAGAGCTCGCAAGAGGGCAGATACACATGGAAGGTGCCTGCGAGGCGCCGTTTGCCTCGGCAGCAGTGGCAAACGGCAGCAGCATGGTGGGGGTGCTCAAACTGCGCCGTTGGGTGTGAGTTTTGGGATTGCTGGCACAGGCGTAAGCGTGCTCACCTGGCCATCTCGTCGCGCAGCTCGCCCTCAGAGATGCCCTGGCAGTTGCCAATGAACACCTTGGTACCTGGGATATCAGCCATCGCCATGGCTGCCGCCGCCGCTGTTGCAGCCGCCCTTTCCTGCCTCTGTGACCGCGACCACGGTGGTAAAACTTGGCGGGCGAAAGTGGTCTACTTTTAGGATCGAGTGGACGGCTGTGACTCTGCACCACTCTCTCGCCGGCCATGGTGCTGGAGAAGCCTATCGTGGTGGATGGCAGGGGCCACATGCTTGGCCGCCTGGCCAGCATCGTGGCCAAGCAGCTGCTGAGCGGGCAGAAGGTGATCGTGGTGCGCTGCGAGGAGATCATCATCTCTGGCTCACGTGAGTTCCCAAGCAGCCACCAACAGGAGGGCAGTGTAGCGGCAGCAGCAGTGCTCAGGAGCACACACACAAAGAGCAGGCCACAGGACTTGCCCTGCTGCGCAACGGCGCACTGCTAGATGCCGCACGAAGTGCTGAAGGCAGCTGCGGCGTCGTGGGCATTGCCGGCGCAGCTGCATTTGTCGCGAGTGCCCACAGCAAGAATGGGACCTCAAGCCATCACTTGAAGCACGCCATTTGTCAGGGGCTCGTGCATAGCCACCTGCTGCTGCGGGTTGTAACGCACACCACACCCTTCCTGAAGCTCGCAGAAATTTCAGGTGGCAGCCACTGCAATGCTGCCAGTCGTCGTACACCATTTGCCCAACGTCATCAGCAGCAGCACAAGCAGCACCAGTAGCAGCACGTGCTGAGCAGCAGCAACGGCTGCCTCCAGGCATCCGTCAGCCAGTTCACAGCTTATGCCGCACTGCATTGCACCCTGCTTGTGTGGCCGCGTTGCAGTTGTGCGCAACAAGGTCAAGTACGCCCAGTTCAGGAAGAAGCGCATGAACACCAACCCCGTCAGGGGCCCCTTCCACTTCCGCAGCCCCGCCCGCATCTTCTGGAGGACGGTGAGCGCTGCACGCACCACATACAGCAACCTTTTGAGAAAGAGACATCACAAAAATATCCCATCAACTGGTGCAGTACCATATCACTGATGGTCAAGTCATCTAAAAGTACACTACGAAAATATCCCATCAACTGGTGCAGTATCATGTAACTGGTAGTCAAGTCATGTAAAAGGACACCACAAAAATTCGCAATCAACTGGTGCAGTATCATATAACTGATAACCATGGAATAACGCAGTACCGATGATTGAAGCCAACTCCGCACCAGCGCGGGACCCCCTGCTGTCACCGCCACCCCCCCCCCAAGGCAGCCACAGCCACACTCTGGAAGCACTTCGCAGCACGCTGGCGCTGTCGCGACGCTGCTGCTGTATCCCGGCTGGAGCGGCGAGGAGAGCCACGCCCACCCTGCTGGCGGGCTCAGCGCTCGCAGCGGCGCCGCCAAGGCGATAGCATAGGCACAGGAGCGGGCGCTGCAGGAGCTCTGCAGCCGCTTCTGGCTTGTGGGAGCCCGCTGGCATTGGCACCGCGGGCGGGGCCGGCTGGTGCCGCAGTGCGCCACTTGGCGCGGCGCAGCCGGCGGCGGCTCGCAGCTAACCTGGAGGGCTCTGATGGAGCACAGCCTTGGGCCAGCCTTTGGAGCGGGCGGGCTGGGGAGGGTGCTGCCACTGGGTGCAGCGGCGCCGGTGGCGGCGCGCACAAGTTGTGCGCCTGCGGGGGCCTCCTTTGGACAAGGGCGCTCGCACAGGAAGAGCTGTGGCGTCTACGGCAGTCACCGTTACGCCCGTGCAGATTGTGCTACTCTGCATGTGAGCATGAACCGCTAATTGGCAGGCAGGCCGTATCTGCCTCCCGCATGCAGCCCATGGGCTTGGATAACGTGTAAGCGTATATGTATATAGTTCGGGCACTTGGGGTATATGTACTAAGTATACACACTGTCCGCATGAGTCTGTGCCGCAATGCTAACTCCTACTTCTAGCATCTACTTCAGCAGTAGTACTTCGAAGTGTACACTCATAATGTGTGGTTGACACCATCTGCATGATATTGTGTGGGACTGTGCGCGCCAGCTCTGTGCACAAGCCACCGTGCCCACGGCACGGCAGGTGCGCGTGCCATGGTGCGCCCTGCCACAGGCAGCTGCGCTTGGGGCGGCGGCAGCACTGCAACGCCTCCCCCCCCCCCTGCTGTTGGCACGCGTCACGCGGCCCATCAGTGCTGCTGCGCGCCGCTGTGCTCAGCAGCAGCTGTGGCTTGGCCACCGTGTAGCGCTGCCGGCTATGCCCGCCACCTTTCCACGGTCCTGTCGCGTGGTGGTTTGCTGGCGGTGGCGGTGGTGTTTTTTGGGTGACGGGTGTCGGTGGTGGTGGCGCAGCTGCCTTTTTACTACAGCTTTTGCTGGACGCTGACGGTTGTGAAGGTGGAGTGTGTACCAGTCTTGTTGCGTGCGGCTGGTGTCAATGGGGCTAGCGCTGCGAAACGGGCGTAGTTTGTGGAGGCTTGGTGGTGGCACATGCGCCCGCCGCAAAGCCAACAAGAACCAAGTCTGTGCAACATGGTCTCTAAACAGCAGCAGCAGCTGGGGAGGGTGTCGATGCTGCCGGTGAAGTGAAGTGCCTGGTTCCCGTGGGTTGGTTGCAAGGGTGTGATTTCCCTGTACAACAGTCAACACTACAGCTGCGCGGCACTCCCGCACCCGCACAGGGCCAATGACCGTGCGCACTGCGCGCCCACTCGCAGTGCTACTACGGGCCGTACGCTGAGCGCAGTGCGCGCAGCCTACCATGCACACACCTTTAGCTTTCCACTGTCCAGAATATCCTTGCGCATGCTCTCATACTTGAAGTACTTCAGGGTGCGGCTGCTGCGGGGGCGGCGTGCCCACGCGCCCGCGCAGCGCTGCCAGCCAACGCCGCTGCAGCTGAGCGCCGTGCCACGCCCAAAAATGATGCGCTTTCCCCGCCCGATTATGACACTTTTTCTCCCGTGCAGATCCGCGGCATGATCCCCCACAAGACGGAGCGCGGCCAGCTGGCCCTGGCGCGCCTCACGTCCTTTGAGGGCATCCCCGCCCCTTTTGACAAGCAGAAGCGCATGGTTGTGCCCGCCGCGCTCAAGGTAAGACCCCCCCTCCCCCCCCCTGTGTGCTCAGCACAGGGCTGGTGCCTTTGGGCGCGGCCGCTGGTGTGCCGCTGGCTGCGTTGCGGCACACCGTCGTTGTTGGTGCGGCGTGCGGTGGTTTTGAATGCAGCTGCTTGGCGGTGGCGCGGGCAGCCACCTGAACATCGGGACTGGGCGGGACAGGTGCCGGTGGAAGGATGCCTGCTGCGGTGTTGTTATTATTGTTGTTGTCCTGTCGTGGAAGTGCCATTGCTGGCTGGCGCGGCAGCTGAACTTCAACTCACCCCTATGCGCGACCCCCCCCAGCGGACGCTCACTCACACTGTCACCACACCTGGGCCCACGACACCACCACCTCGTGACACCACCGGCACACACCGCCACCCCTGCCGGCCCACCGCGCCGCCGCCCCACTTGCTGAGCACACTTGCTGAGCACACACACACCCTGCGCGCCGCCGCTCCGCTGAGCAGGTCCTGCGCCTTGCGCCGGGGCGCAAGTTCTGCGTGCTGGGGCGCCTGTCCACGGAGGTGGGGTGGCGGCACGGCGAGCTCGTGCAGCGCCTGGAGGCCAAGCGCAAGGTGCGCTCCGAGGCGTACTACCAGCAGAAGAAGGCGGGCGCCGCGCTGCGCGCCAGGGCCGTCGCCGCCGCTGACCTCAGCGCTGTCGCGCCCGTGCTCGAGCAGTACGGCCACTAAGGCGCGTGCAGGTGCCGCGGCTGGGTGGCGTTGTGGCGGTTGCGTGTCGTGCGTGTGGTTATGGTGGTGCGGGCCACGGGGACGGGCCGTTGCCGCCGCTGGCGTGCGCTGTCGCGAAGTGCTGCTGATGGGTCAAGCGTTCACAATGAGAGAGAGAGAGTTCCCCCACACCCTGGACTGCTGGTTCCTGCCTTTTTTTGGTGCTGCTGTGCTGGTGCGTGTGACGTTGGTTGGTTGCGCCTGCAACATGGCGGTCGTTTGTGACTTGAGCTGCTGGGTGCGTAGAGCCCTGTATTGCTGTTGGCGGTGTCTTTCTCAGGCTACAAGCGCCGCTCAGTCTGCGGCGCAGGAATATTGATGTGCGCCAGCATGATGCATGTTTTTACCCAGAGGATTGCGCAGCGCACCTGCCAGCTTGTCAGCTTCTAGTGCCGCTTGAGTACATTCCATGCCACGCGGTTGTAACCGCTCATGCTGGTACAATACACGTGCACCTTGCCACTTTACCTGTCTCCGGTTGCTTTCTCAAGTGGCCCGCCCGATGAGGCTGCCGAGCAAGTACTGTGACAGCACCTTTTTCGCTACTAGCAGGAGCTCCGCTGTTGTTGGCTATGTGCAGCTTCGGATAGGTTCTGATGGTGCCGCACTTCCTCAAATGTTTTTAAACCCCACCAAGGTCGTGCGAGCTGCCAAAATATTGGTCAAAAATTGAGGCATTCTTTCCGCGCCCTTAGCGGAGTTTAATAAAAGTACACTGCTAGTAGTAGTTCTGCTTATTTGCACTTGTGGGCGTGCAAGAGCCACAGGGTGTTGTGTGGTAGTAGTACTAGTAGTAGTAGTGCCTGCATCATGCGGGCTGCCGCGCTGAGTGCGTCGTTTCGCACTGTTACCTTCCGCCTGCACGTTACGCCTTTGCGCCCCAGCAGTTGTGACGGGGTGCACGGTGCATGTGTTTTCTTTCTCTCAGAGAGGGCAGAGCAGCGGTGCAGGCGCAGGCAGGGGGAAGGGGGGTACCATGGCAACGGCAGTGGGGCCAGGCTAGAGGGCCCGTGCGGTTTCCGTAGACTGGGCCCTGGTCTGCAGCTGCCGGCGCTGGGTCAATCGACACATTGTGCTCGATTGCAAAACCGGCGAGTTGCAGGCAGCAAAGAGAGGCTGAAGCGCCCGCCGACACGCAGCGTGCCGCTGCCAACCTGGAGGTGACTTTAGCGCTGCCTGGAAGGGAACTGTGGCGCTGAGCCATGTCTGATTTCAATACTGGGCAGCTGCCGGCCCTCCGGCTCCCTCCCCCTGCGACGGCCTCTTTCATCGACCAACCTGGCGGCATGCCTAGGTATCTTAACGTCGACGGCGACAGGGGGGGGGCGCCGCCGCCACAGCGCTGCTCCATGTGTGGGGAGGTTCCCGATGGCGTCGAACGCACCCTGGCGTCGCCTTGCGCCTGCGGGTACCAGGTGGGAGGCCCGTCCGCTCCATTTCCGATTGGAGACAGTAGCAGGTCACGTCTCTGCTGCTGAGTGCAGTGCGTGTGCCCGCCGCCATGACTGTCCGCTGCTGCAACCTGCCTGTGTCGGCACCTGACTGCGGGGTGCGGTGGCGGGCGGTCAGACGCACAAGTCGCGCGAGGCTGCTTGCTTTCGAGACAGCTCGGCGCATCCCGTGCCGGCATGCAGGCGCAGCCGCAGCCGGCGTCCTCTCGCTCGGGCATTTTTTTCAGACGGTTGACCCTCACGCCAGAACGCAGCGGAGCAGCAACAACCGAGTTGCCAACCGCCTCCGCCTGCCTCCCTCCGTGCTGCTCGCTCGAGTGGCGCCTGCGCCTGCGGCATGTGCTGGGAAATGCTGTTGTGCTGCAGCTGTGTGGCCGCTGCCTGCGGCGCGGCCCTTGGTGCTGATCGGCTTCTGCAGCCCTGGCGGTGTGTGCTGCATGCGGGGGCTGAAGCACCAGTTGCTGCAGCCACCCTGCCGCATTGTGCTGTCCTGCCGCTGCTGCTGCAGTCGCCGACCGACCTGCACGCCACACTGATTTACCCCGCGCCGCTGCCGCTGCTCCAACACCGCTGCAGGCATGCTCCTGGTGCTGGCACCACATCCACGTGCGCATGGGAGGTGCCTGCCCCGGCTGTGCGGGCGCTGCCGACGCCTACGCACCGCCCGCCCCCGTCGCACCCGCCGGGCCCAGCAGCTACGGCAGCTACGGCAGCGCGTCAGCAGCAGGCGGAGGCTTCGCCATGGGAGGCTACCGCGCCAGCAGCGGAGGCTACGGCAGCGGCACAGCCCGCCGCCCCAGGAGAGGCAGCGATGACTACGACGCCCGTGTCGTGGCCGCGGCCGCGGAGCACACGCCCTACCGCGGCCCGCACCAGCAGCAGTACCTCTCCCGCTCGTATGCATCGGAACCAGGCTTCATGAATGCGTCGCCCCCCGGCCCCCGGCGACTCAGCCTCAGCGGCGGGGGGGGGCCTCCCCGCAGCCTGTCCGCCTCGAGCATAACGGGCGGGGGTGGCGGCGGGGGGGGGGCGCGCGCGTCGAACCGGCGCGCGCTGCAGCACCTGCGCGTGATCCAGCGGAACCTGGTGTACGTGATTGGGCTAAGCCCGTCGATTTCCGCGAGCGAGGCTGCGTCTCCGCCGTACTTTGGCCAGTACGGGCGCATCGCCAAGGTGCGCTTTTTTTGTTTTGCTGTTGTTGTGCACCGCTCCATTGTTCAAGTTTTACGTGCGCGCAGTCAACGGCTGCAGGCATCAGCGTGCCGTTGCGTGGGCTGTGTGTAGCAGCAGCGCGCGCTTGTCCCGGCGGCAGCTGTCCCAGTGCGAGCCGATATCATGCGGCATAAATGTGGTCAGCAGCAGTTCGGCGCGTTGTTTGCACCGCTGACAGGCGGTGCTTGCGGAGCGTAATTCGAACAGCACATTGCAACGCCCCTCGTGCTCGCACTGCCGTAGATATCGGTGTTTAAGACCGGCCGATTGTGTCGCCGAGCATCGACCATTGGGTCACCCTGGGGGGTCTTATTGGGCGGGGAAGTCCTATACTACACCCTGCAATTCTGTGTACTATCCAAATAAATAAATGTAGAGGTAACCCCGGTCTTGCAGCCAGATGTCCTCGTCCACAAAACTGGGGAGGTCTCATTGGGGGGGAAGGGGGGGATGATACACTGATATCTACGTATGCGTGGTAGGCAGCGTATGCGACCTGCAACAGACGTGTCACTGGCGGCATGGCTGCTGTGCCACTTGCGCTGGCATTGTTCGCTCCTGGCATGTTGCGGCATGCCTCACCAGTTTGAAGTGCAGCAGTTCCGAGAGCTGCCATTGCCGGTGCAGCCTTGGCACCTCAGCAGCCAGGGTGCCATGTGGTGCAAGCATATATGCAGTGCATGCGCGATTGAGTGTGCTTTGATTTGGTGCGGTACAGTATGCGGATTAGTGCGGGGCCCAGACACCTGCCACAGGCCACATGATTCTATATAAACGATACACAACACCCTGTTTTATTTTTATGCGGGCCCTGCTGTACTGCGGCGTGCTAGGGGGGTGGCACTACCCCGCATCGAATCGCCAGTGCACTGTGTTACAAAGTACTTGAAGTACTTATTATGTACCTATCATGGCTGGGCGCTGATGCCCAATGGCAACCGCCGCTGCGTTGCCCCCCTGCCGCAGATTGTGGTGAACCACCACCATGGCGTCAGCGAGGACGACCCGCGCCATGGCAGCGCGAGCGCGTACGTCACCTTCGTGCACAAGGTAATTAACGACTCAATTCATGAATTCCACCCATGAATGCACAGCGTCCGAGCTGCTTGCTACCCACGCACGCCGCCTACATGTTGTGGGGCACCCATTGAGCACCGAAAAAGAGGGTGCGGCGTACTCCCTAGGGGCCCAGTACCTTGCCACCGTTTTTTTTGGCCCCACATGTGCTGAGCACAGTGCTGGGTGCTGCTGCTGGTGAGCCCCCCCCCCCCCCCCCCCCCCCCCCCCCCCCCCCCCCCCCCCGCCCCCCTTCCCCCTCCCCCATAGGAGGACGCGTGGGGCGCCAGCAAGTCGATTCTGCTGAGCACACACCCCTCTGCTGCTGAGCACATGCCGCTTCCTGCTGCTGAGCACATGCCGCCTCTTGCTGCTGCGCACAGCCCACACCTCCCTTGTGTTGTGCTGCGCACGCCTGCAGGAGGACGCGTGGAGCGCCATCAAGGCGGTGGACGGGTTCTGGCTGGAGGGGCGCCACGTGCGTGCGAGCTTCGGCACGACCAAGTACTGCAACTCGTTCCTGCGCGGCCTGGCGTGCAACAACGCGGAGTGCCTGTACCTGCACGAGCTGGGCGACGAGCGGGACCGCTTCACCAAGGAGGAGATACAGGTGAGGGCTGCTCAGCAGCATGTGCTCAGCAGCACGTGCTCAGCAGCAGGTGCTCAGCAGCACGTGCTCAGCAGCAGGTGCTCAGCAGCGGCGGCGGCGGCGGCCGTGCTCAGCAGCACACAGCGCAGCGACCCGTGTGCATGTTGATCGCCAACATGTGTTGTTTGGCGGCGCAACGCCAGCCGCCTCACTGTTGAGCATCTACAGTACTCAGCCTGTAGACGCGGCAACGTTCCACAAGCGCACCAGTTCCTCTCCCTTCAGGAGCGCCCACGCAGCTCCATCACTGATCCCCAAGCAGGCTCCCCTACCCCGCACTCCACCCACCGCCGCCGCTTGTGACAACAGCCATACCCCCTCCCCCCCCCCCACCCACCCCCCCTCCCCCCCCCCATGCTCTGCTGAGCAGGCGGGCCTCGCGCGCCACGGCAGCAGTTTCGCCTTCCGAGACGAGTT
>JAULBY010052005.1:0-11659 GCA_032358315.1 Ophiocytium majus
GGGGTGGGGGGGTGGGGGGGGCGGGGGGTCTAAATGTCAAATGCTGCCGGGTCGTCCTCCATGCGGTCAACGCGGGATGTGATCCACGGGTGCAGCAGCGCGTCCTTGGCGGTTGTGCGCCGCTTGATGTCCTGCTCAGCACAAGTAGGGGCAGGCGCGGGTTGTGTGACGGCGCAGAAAGTGTGTGAGGCTCGCCGCCTGTGACGCCATGCGTCGGGGCAGAGTGTAGATAGGTCCAGCAGCGTGCACATGTACGTTTGTTGAAGTCCGCTTAGGGCGCGGAAGGCCCTGTGCACATGGCGTGGGTACATGAACTTTTTGTTATCCCAGCCCTGATGTGCACAACGAGAGGAGCGCTTGATTGGGTCATGCCTTTGCAGTCGCGCACGCGTGCACAGAGGTTACATCGGCCCAGGCGGAGTTGTTACTAGTCTAATTGTTTTGCCGGCCACGAATAATGTGCCGCACCTTGTTGAGCAGCCCCCGCATGAGGTCGCGCGTGTCGTCGCTGAGCACGCGCTGCATTGACAACTCTCCCCAACACAACAACTGTGCGGGACGATGCGCACGAGACCTCCCCCACCCACCCTCCCTCCTACTTCAAGTACCCGGTACTTCAACTACACTTGTTGAGCAGCCCGAGCATGAGGTCGTGCGTGTCTGTGCTGAGCGCTGGTGACAACTCTCCCAACACGATGACTGTGCGGCACGGTGCGCACGAGGGCCCCTCACCGCCCCCACCCCCCCTCCCACAACTTAAAGCACTTGAACTACACTACGTCGTTCGTACGCTGCAACACACCTTGTTGAGCAGCCCGAGCATGAGGTCGCGCGCGTCCTCCCTGAGCGCGCACCACGCGGCGTCCTCCGTGTCGAGGGTGCCGTTGATGGTGCGCTCAATGATCTTGCCGCGCGAGTCGCCGTCCGCATCAAACGGCAGGCGCCCGCGCAGCAGCAGGTACATTATGGTGCCCACGCTCCACATGTCCGCCTCGCGCCCGTAGCCGTTCAGGGTCAGGACCTGCGGCGGCGGGCAGGCCAAGGGCAGTGCGCTGAGCATCATCTACCATTTGCATAGATTTCATGTGTATACACACATACATGCATACAGTTTGAAGTACACTACGTAGTACTTCAAGTAGCATGGTAGTAGAGAGTGGGGCGCCTCTAACTCTGTGCAAGCCGGCATGGGTGGAATGCACAATGACATGCATGTAACCGCGCGCGCGCACACACACAGAAAGAGCAGTAATGAGGCATGGTATGGGAGCATTCGCTCAGCACACTCAGTACACCCAGTACACCCACGGCCCCTATATCTCGCTCAGTAGCAGCAGTGCCGGCAGTGTTCCGTTGAGGGTGGTCACACGCCAGGGCACACCAGGGCACACAACGCAGGGGCGAGCTTACCGGCGTAAGAGAGTGTTTCCCTAATGATAGGCAAGCTCTGGCTTGCGGCACAGGTGCTCTGATGGCCGGGCACGGCCTGTAGCCACCGCCCTGGCCCACCTTTGCCTTTAGGTTTTAGGTGGCCGCTCGCTGTGGGGGTACGCCAGTATGCAGTCAGACACGGAGAGCTAGCACCACCGCCGCGACATTGTTAGCCTCCGCCGCGCCACAGATGCAGCCCGCCAGGCAGCAGCAGACTGCTGATACCGCTCACGGGTCCGCCAGTGCCCTGTGCGTCGTGTGCTGGTGTGCGCCGTACTGCTGGCCTGCGGTGGCCCTCAGCAGCAGCCCCCTGGCTACAGCGCCACGCTGCTGCCGGCACACGCCAGTTGGGGGGTGGTGGCCACTGGTGCTTGCAGAGGCACCCATTAACTCACCACTCCCCAACGCACACGCCGCCATAGTGCGTGCGTCGTGTGTGGTCGCCGCTGGCGTTTGTGGTGTGTTTGGCATGCATTTCTGCCCTTCGCGCCAAAGCTTTCGCGAAGTTCGAAGAAAACGATTTCGCAGCCGCCGAAAACCGGAAGGTCGGCTGCAATCGGCTGTAACTTCACTTACAAGTTGAAGTTGACAATTTTGAAGTTGTCAGCGTGTGCACCTTGAAGTTGGCTATCACATACATTTACGTTGTGCGCTGAAAAAATTACTTGCAGAACTTTTCTGTGTCCCTTTTTTTCGAGGAACATAAATATGGGACAAATGGTACTGCAGTACTCTACTGTAGTACATGCTTTGAATTAACGGTCTATACTAGCACTGTATATGTATACTTCTAGTAGTTAGAACATGTGATAGTACAACTGTGAACTACGTAATCATGCAATCTAAAAAAACCTGCCCCCCCCACCGCACTCACCTCTGGCGCGACGTAGCTGAGCGTGCCGCACGGCATCTTCATGATCTCGTCCGGCAGCACGAGCTTGCTCAGCCCAAAGTCCGCAATCTTGATGTCGCCCATCTTCTCGCCGCACAGAATGTTCTCGGGCTGCGTGGCGGCGGGCACGAATTCATGAATGAAGTAATGAGCTATAAATATACACCATATATGTATGAAAACTCATCTAGGAGAGATAAACTTTAGGTCTCCTCGCCAGTAGGGGCCGTCACCCTGGGCGGACCCGTGCAAAGGGGTGAACAAAGCAAAGATAGCGCCTACTAAGAAACAGCAAATCTCGCACCTACCGAAGCGCAGATTCCATCATACGAGATGTGGTGTGTATATATATACTCGCACGTGGTTTTGGAGGCTCAGTCAAAACCTGCTACACAGTGGAATGAGAGGCCACAGATCACTCAGAAGGGAAGTTGGGGGGGGGCAGAGTGAGCAGCTCACTGCACACGCATACTGCAGATTACTTCATCTCCTGGATACTCTGGAAAAGCAGGTAGGAAAGGAAAGCACCAAGGCAAGTGGTGCGATGCCTACCTCAAGGCAGGCGTAACGTGCGGGCACACCACACAGTGCATCATCTTGCGACAACGATACTTGGAATAGCAAGATGGACATGTGCGCGCAGTCCCGTGTCCACATGCACAATACCCATGTTGTGAGGGTATGCGACGGCATCATGTGGGCGGGTACAAACACCCACATGCAACTCCAACCATTAGCAATACCTGTACAATAAGAGGAGCACACCTAAAAATAAATAGTTTGTGGATGTGTCGCACCGTGAGATCCCTGTGCACAATGCCCATCTTGTGAAGGTACGCGATCGCCCCAATGCGCTGGTACACGGCACAAAATGCCCCCCCCCTCTGAATGGCACGACTTCACTGATAACCTTCTACCGCAGTAAGCAAAACTTCACAAGGAAATCATGTGAACGCTTTCGCACCTTCTTGAGATCTATGTGCACCATGCCCGTCTCGTGAACCTTGTCCTCCATGAGGTGTAGCTATATCAATAATCTTGTAGTAAGCACACCACGTGTGCACTATTGCAATTTCGCCCAGGCCCCTTCAGCTAGCAAGGGAAAGGCATTCACACCTTCAGATCCCTGTGCACAGTGCCTTTCTCGTGAAGATACTTAACGGCCTCGATGGGCGGGTACACCACGCAGAACGCCTCGTCCTCCGTCAGGCATCAGCTGTACTAGTACACTGATTATACTTGTAGTAAGAGCAAATCGACGGCCTCAATCAGCGGGTGCACCACACAAAATGCCCCACGCCTACACCAACAACCTTGTACTTCAAGCGCGCCATCTGAACCACACCCAGAACCCTCAGCGAGGCAGAAAACAGCGAGGGACAAAAGGCACACGTACCTTGAGATCTCTGTGCACGATGCCCATCTCGTGTAGGTACGCGACGGCCTCAATGAGTGGGTACACCACGCAAAACGCCTCGTCCTCCGTGAGGCGCGGCCGCCCGTTGATGCGGTCAAACAGCTCCCCCCCGCTGTGCAGCTCCATGACTATGAATATGTACTGGCGCGACTCGTACACCGCCTCCATGCTGATGATGTTGGGGTGCTCCACCAGCTTCATGATGGCGATCTCCGCGCGAAGCAGCTGCGGGGGTACCGGGGGGGGGGGGGGGGGGGGGGGGGGGGGGGGGGGGGGGGGGGGGGGGGCATGTGCGGCGGCTCGCATAAGGGACTGATTATTTTTCACAAATTGTCACGTGTACAAATGCATGTACTTCTATGAAGCTCCGCTTAGGGCGCGGAAGCGCGCACATGGCGTGCGCATGACTGGAGAAGCATGTGTGCATGTGCAAGCGTGTCTTTTCCTTGGTGACTGCGCAGGGTTTGCAAGCGGGCTGTGCTGGGGGGCTTCGAGAGGGGCACACGGGCAAACTCCCAATGATGGTGTAGCGGCATCTATGTTATGTAGTGATGGGTCACAGCGTATAATTTTTGCATTATACGCCATATGACGTATTTGTATAACGTATTTGTATAAATAGAGCGTAGAAATTTTATGCACTTTGACCCTATTAAGTAGATTTTGCTCAAACTTCGTAAAATGGTAGTTAATTAGCAGCACTGCACATAGCATCAATGCATTTTGCATAAATCTTAGATGCGCAATACTTTTACTATGGCCAAACATTTGAGGGTACCCCCAGCCCCCCCCCCGCCCGCCCCCCCTTCCCCCCCAGGCTCCAGGGCCCACAGTCGGCCCGAAAAACGTCCACAACATCCCATATTGCTGCACGGTGTGTACATATCACTCATAAGCTTGCTCAACTTGGGTCATGTAAGAAAAGCCTCAGCCTAAGAGGTTGCCAAGCCGACTCCAGAGCAGAGCTTATGCAGGTGTTGTTATGAAAGGGGCAAATGCCAGGCGCAGCCTGTGGTGAAGTCATCCGATGAATCAACCCACCAACTAACCCACGTATGACAAGTGTTGGTCAGGTGTCTTACCGACACACTTGTGACAGTGTGTGCTGAGAATGCTGCAGAGGGCATTGTTCTTGCTTGCGTGTGCATCTGCACAGCATGCTGCTGCAGCAGTGTTTCAACCAGTTCTCTCCCCACGTGCCACCAGCAGCAGCAATACCTCAGATGCACGTGCCCGCCAGTAACAAGGTTGCCGGTAGCCGTCGCCATGCCTGCACAGGCTCTGGCACGTGCCGCGGCGGCTGGGCTTACAGGCGCTGGCGTTGGCGACAGTTACTGGAGCGCGCAAGCCTTCAGCAGCAGCAGCAGCAGCGAAACGTACCCCTGGAGTGCAGCCCCCCCCCACCGCAGCATCCAGTGCACCAGCCACCGCAGCTGCTGCATGTGCTCTGGTATGTGCCCGGTGTAGACACTGACGGCTGGCTGCTTCGCGCACACTGCACACCTGCAGGCCCTTTCGCTGCTGTAGTAACTGTTGCGCCGAACGGTCCCCGGGCCGACATAGCATGCAGCGGGGCCATGCACGGCCTGGGAGGCCCGCGAGGCACCGCCAACACGCAGAGGCACGCTGCTGCTACCCCCCTGTCACCCTGGTAGCGATACCTGTGCATACAGGCACCATACGCGCCATATACGTTCATACAAGAGGGTCGCCGTATTTTCAAGGTATAATTATACGTTATACGTAGAATCGTATTAATACGTTATACGCCGTGACCCAACACCAAGTATTACAGAAATGACCGTAAGGCTGGCACTGAGCGTGTCCATGGATCCAGGCCAGCTGTACTACACTGTAGTATTCGCCGCGGCATCTGCCCTGGGCCGCCGCCGCTGCGCCATGGCGAGCACCTGCTGCATGGTCGTGTGGTGCTGCGGTTTCATGCGCGAGCAGTATCTCCTGCTGTCCGCCGTGGCTGTGGTTGTGCTGTGCATATTGAGCGATGACTCGGATGGAGAGGCGCGCTGAGTAACCTGGTTGTGCTCGCTTTTTTGCTGCAGCATGGTGCAGCTGCCGTAGTGTATGATGTACCATCGCAGTGACAGTTTTCGCTGTGACTTCATCTTACAGTTTGATTGCAGTCATTGGCGTCGCTGTGCCAACGCCCGTGCCTACTAGGAGTAGTTGTAACCCTGTGCCTGCCACTAAGTTATTACAAGCAACTACTGGTCCACTGCATGCAAGTTGTCACTGCTGTTTCATTGTCTGCTGCCATGTACACACAGTATAGTTCAACTATGTGTTCATGGTGCAGGCACACTGCGCATGCACCGCGTGGCACGACCATATGGGCCATGATGCGGCACACCAACACAAATCGCTGGAAGTCGAAATCGACACTCGAAAAAACAAACTTGTTACTTGTTGCTCGTTCTCACTTTCGTGTCGTTGCTGGTCGAGTGTCACTCATTGTAGTCGTTGCGGGTTCCACCACTGGTTGCACCTCTGATGGTGGGACCAAGTACACTTGGTACTCGACTGTGTTAGAAACAAGTACTCATACTTGTACTCGAAACACTTGACTCGTAAAAGTTGGTGTTCCACTGGCTACTGGATTGACCATGTCACCTCATCAGATGTTGTCGCCATGTACCTTTTCACGTAGGGGCTGGTGGACCTGTCGGCACAGCTGCAGGCCAGGGATGGGATTGACGCCAGACGCCATGGCGATCTGGCAGCGCAGCAGCGCGAAAGGGACGAGGTGGAGGCCGCACGCCATGAAGAGCTTCGGCGCGGGCAACAGGATCTGCCCGCTGCGGTTGCTGCCGAAATAATGCGGTCAACTGCTGGTGGTGCTGCTGCCGGCAGCGGCATCGGTGCAGGCGCCGGCTATCGGGAGATAGAGTACGACTCATTGAACTTCGACGGATGGTCGCGTGAGGAGGGCTTGGTCGGAGAAGGCGGCTATGCGACAGTCCACAAGGCGTGGTGGAGCGGGACTGTGGTGAGGCTGGCTGCATGTGTTTCCAAGCCACGACACATTGCGGCGTACATGACAGTAGGATCCTACACTGCAGGTGTCCGAAGTTTTGATGTTGTCAATCTGATACCTGCAGTGGTACTGTGTCCGATGCGCCGAGCATGCATTGGCCTGGAAATTCTTGCATACTGTGGCGAAGATGTGTGTACAGGCGTTTGGTAGATGTGACAAGGAAGTGGCTGAGCCCAGACTTGCTGCCGCTGATGCTGCCATGTGCAGGTGGCCGTCAAAAAGCTGTGCAGCGACATGAGGCTCGACCTGCAAGCGCTAAATGAATTGAAGAAAGAGGTATGTGTCGAGTTGGGTCAGTCCTGCTTTTGCTATAAAATTGAGTCTGTTCGCTGATGATGCTTTCGTGCAGTGCACATTCACCTATATCCTTACAAGCTTTCCCCAGTGCCTCCGCACTTATTTCTGCTTGTTACCCACAGCGTTTCTGCAGGCGCATCCATGAGAATCATCACACATTATGTTGCATTGCCCTGGAAACTGATGGCGGCATGCTTGCGCTGCCTGCTCCTGCTGTGCCTCGTGTGCCTGTGCTTTGTGTTCACAGGTGATGGTGCATTCGACCCTGACTTTCCCACACGTCATCCAGTTGCAGGGGGTGTGCCTGCGGCCACCACATCTGTGCATGGTGATGGAGCTGGCGGAGTCAGGCAGCTTTTACGGCATGCTCGACGACAGTACAATGGTTCATGGTGAGTGGGGGCAGACGTTGTTCAATGATGCGCTGTCACATGCCTACCAACCGTCCCTGACAGCCCAGAGCTGTGATATTAGTTCGGAAGCACGTCAAAAGCAACAGCCTATGCAGTTGTAGCTCTATCCCTCTGAGTGAGTGTCTTGCAGCTTCTTCATCACAGTCTACAACAGTACTGCCTACCTCAACTTGAGGCCATTTCGTGTTCTAGCTGCAACTGCGAAGTAACCAAGTTCCTGCCTGAAAGAATTCATTCGTCCACTTAGGGTCTGGCGAACGTCTTAGTGTCTCTCCCTGATGCTGCATCGCTGAGGGCAGGTGCAGGCACGGCAGCTGGTGGCACATGTTTTTTGGTGGAATGATTTTGGACCTGCATGGAAGTTGACCTGCAGCTTTTCTTCCCGCCTGTTGGGTGTTTTCACAGCACCATATCCTGAGTGGGATCTGAGTCTGGCCATCCTGCGAGACGTGGCGTGCGCCCTCAGCTACCTGCATCTGCAATGCAAACCAGAGGTCTTGCACCGCGACCTCAAGTCCCTGAACGTTCTCATTTGCGAGGGCTACAAGGGCAAGGTGAATGCTGCAGCTGCCCGTGTATTGCGCAGGGCCTGGCACAGCAGTACATTTCAGCAGCTGCTGCACTTTCCCTCTTGCTATCTATACGCTATTGGAACCAATGCAATGGCATGTTCAGTGCAAGCATGCTACATTAGTAGGGTTGTGCCATACGTACATCGTATTTATACGGTATGTAGTACTACGTATGTGCGCCATATATGCTGCTACCGTGTATGGGCTGTGTCACAGTGCCGTGTATAGGTCCACACAGCGCAAGGCGGATGGCGATGGTAGCGTGCGGCTGCGAAGGTTAGGGAGCAGTAGGAGTCGCCCGACAACACAGGAAGGCTGGGCTGGCCCTAATGGTGGGCTGTGTGGCATGGTGCTCAATTTGAAAAGATGCACAAGCTTGAAGCTGGTGTGCGAGGTTAACCGTTGCCAAAGCGCAGCCGCCAGGCAACTGGCAGCCGCTGGAGCTGCCGCTGCTGCTGGGCTGGCAGACAGCAACAGGACCAATAGCAGTGGCAGCAGCGACGGTGGAGCATCCCCGCTCAGAGGGTCTAAGGCCTAGAAGGATTATTTAATTTACCCCACGGTGACCCGCCCACTGGCAGACATCCAGTAGCTTTGCAGGCAAGACTGTGTGCACACTCATTGTCAGTTCTTTTGTGTGTGCTACTATTGTTGTCTTTTTGCCTTGTATCCAGCCTAGGCCGTGCATCTTGTGTGCAAACGTGTGCGCATTCTAGGGCAGTATGGTGTAGGCACACAGCAGGTTCACCGGTGGTCACACTTGACATGCCTGACAGTGCTATAATAGCATTTATTGCACCCTCATCATACAGGTGGGCACCTCTTCAACGAACATGCAGCACACCTTTACACCAACTTCAACTCACGTCAAGGCATCAATGCTCAGATCTTGGCCCTTGTCGGACTTTTAAATTATCACATCAGGAATATACGGCAATATGCGATACATGTACGGTACACACGCGTATACTATAATATCATTATTGTAGTATGGTATGTTATGTTGTGAAATCAAATACTCGGATCTGCACATCACTATGCATTTTGCCATGGGTGCGAGCTCACAGACTTGTGCCGGCAATTGTGGCTGCTGCAGGTGTGCGACTTTGGGCTGGCTGAGGTGAAGCAAGCAGCTGCAACCAGCCTTTCTGCACGGTCAAGCACACGCGCAACAGGTATACGCACATGTCAAGTACACGCCAACAGTGCACGTGTCTTGCCAGCTTCATGTGTGCCGCGTCCATTCAGCCTTTCCTAATGCCGATTGTGATATGGAGTTCGTATCATGTTTTTGAACTGTTACAGCAGTAACTGCAGCTATGTATCGCCTGCTGCACCTTGCGTGTTTGACTCTGCTCGCAGTACACTCAGCCTGCAAGCTGTGACAACTGACTCCCTGTTGTACGTCATGCCCTATATCCGCGCAATCCGCCGCATTTTGAAAGGCACCTACCGGTGGACGGCACCAGAGGTCATGAGACGCAGGCCGCACACCGCTGCTGCGGACATCAGATTCTACAGCTTTGGCATGCTCATCTACGAGGTGCTGGCTGGCCAGATCCCTTTCCACGATGCTGTGGACTAGCTCGAGGTGGCAGACGAGGTGCGGGCTGGAAACCGTCCGGCGACACCACCACTACCAGCTGACCGAGCTCTCTGCGGCGGCGAAAACCTGGTGTTGCTCATGGAGGATTGCTGGAAGCAGGAGCCCGATGTACGCCCGGAGATCGATGTGGTCTTTACCCGTATGGCCGCGGTGGTCAGCACGGCTGGAGGGGACTGCAGGCAGCGGCGCAGCGGCGGCCAACGTGACAGCTGCAGCTCCGCCGGTGCTGGCAGGACAGCAACAGCAGCGCTGTCGGGACAGTCGCTGCTCTCTGGTGACACTGCGAATGGCATTGCGCCAGCTGTCACAGTGCACGCAAGCAGCGGCAATGCCAGCACACTGGGTGGCAAGTTGGGTGCCATCGCGGTGGCCTCTGAGCCCGTGCTTGTGGCACCAGTTTCGTCAGCCGACAAGGAGATGATCATGGAGCGCATGCGCACCGCAGCAAGCACTTCAGATTACCGCGCGTTGGTGGCGGCTTTGGAGGCCCACGCCTCGGTCGCCGAAGTCCAGTGCGAGGGCATGCGGTTAGTGGCAGACCTGACGTCGATTCGGAACTCTGCCGCCACCACCGCCTGCACCGAGCTGGCAAACGTGGGAGCGTGCATCGCAGTGGTGCAGACGCTGCGCGCGCACCCGCAGCACATCGGCGTGCAGAAGCAGGGGTTGGCGGTTGTGGCGAACCTGGTTTGTGGTGACGATGGCAGCATCCGCACCAAGCTGGCGGACGCGGGGGCGTGCGTCGCGGTGGTGCAGGCGCTGTGCGCGCACCGGCAGCACGTCCGTGTGCAGCAGCGGGCGTTGCGGGCCCTGGTGGGCCTGGCTTGCAGGAACGACAGCAACATCACCAAGCTCGCGGACGCGGGGGCGTGCGCCGCGGTGGTGCAGGCGTTGTGCGCGCACCCGCAGCACATCCTCGTGCAGGAGCGTGGGTTGTCGGCCGTGGCGAACCTGGCTTGCAGCAGCAGCAGCAAAACCAAGCTGGCGGACACGGGGGCGTGCGTCGCGTTGGTGGAGGCCATGCGCGCGCACCCGCAGCACGTAGGCGTGCAGGTGCAGGGGGTGCGGGCGGTGTGGAACCTGGCTAGCGACGACAGCTGTTACAATAGCACCAAGCTGGTAGACGCGGGGGCATGCGTCGTGGTGGTGCAGGCAATGCGCGCGCACCTGCAGCAAGTCCACGTGCAGGGGCACGGGGCTCTGGCGGTGGCGAACCTGGCTTCAAGTTGCAGGAACAGCAGCATCCGCACCAAGCTGGCGGACGCGGGGGCGTGCGTCACGGTGGTGCAGGCGCTGCGCGCGCACCCACAGGACGTCGGCGTGCAGGGGGAGGGGGTGCGGGCCGTGGGGAACCTGGCTTGCAACAGCAACAGCAACAAGGCCAAGCTCGCGGACGCGGGGGCGTGCGTCGCGGTGGTGCAGGTGCTGAGCGCGCACCCGCGGCACGTCCGCATGCAGGAGCATGGGGTGCGGGCCGTGGCGTACCTGGCTTCTGGTGACGACGACAGCATCGACCCCAAGCTGGTGGACGCGGGGGCGTGCGTCGCATTGGTGGAGGCCATGCGCACGCACCTGCAGCACGTCGGCGTGCTGGAGACCGCGTTGTCGGCCATGGCGAACCTGGCTTGTTTTGACGACAGCATCCGCACCGAGCTGGCGGATGCGGGGGCGTGCGTCACGGTTGTGCAGGCACTGCGCGCGCACCCGCAGGACGTCGGCGTGCAGGGGAAGGGGGTGCGGGCCGTGTGGAACCTGGCTTGCAACAGCAACAAGACCAAGCTCGCGGACGCGGGGGCGTGCGTCGCGATCGAAAAGGCCATGCTCGCCCACCCACAGCAAAATTTGGTGCAGGCTCAGGGGGCGGATGCACTGAAGGCAATCAGGGACCTGGGGCTTGACGGTCATATGTACTTTTATTAAACTCCGCTTAGGGCGCGGAAAGCCCTTTGCACACGGTGCGCATGACCAGAAAAAGGGAT
>JAULBY010052016.1:0-11656 GCA_032358315.1 Ophiocytium majus
CCCAGCGGTGTGTGCGCGTGCTGCCTCTGCGAGTCCTGTGCTGCCTGTGCACAGTGTGGGCTTTGCAGCCCAACAGTGGAAGCTGCCCACCTACAGGCCCATATAGACACACGCTCAAAGCTTTGCAGAGCGTCCAAAACCAGAAGTGCCAAAAAAAGCAGCCAATGATCCAGCCCGACCAGTAATTAACGCACGAGCTTCCACCAGAGGAGCGCGCTCACCACTGCCCAAGACGACTCGGCGCACACATGCATGGCGCTGCAAATGTGAACAAGCACGTGCTGGCACAGTACCATACATGCCAAACTGACGCCAGCGTGCAGGAGCAGTGCGCGCGGGCCGTGTGGAGGCTAGCTTTAGGCAGCGACAGCAACAAGGACAAGCTCGGTGTGGCGGGCGCATGTGAGGCGGTGGTGAAGGGCATGCAGGCGCGTATGTATACTTTCAACGTGCAGGTGGGGTGCATGATTGCCTTGTGCACCCTGGCTAGTGGCCACAGCAGCAACAGGGGCAGGCTCGGTGCGGTGGGCGCGTGCGAGGCGATTGTGGCCGGCATGTGCTTCCACGCCTCTTGTGCCAGCGTGCAGAGGTGCGGCATGGAGGCTCAGCGCGCACGTGCTGCTGGCAGCGACGGCACTACCAATGCCAATGCGGTGGTCGCATGAAAGGTGCAGGGCTGACATGCGCGAGCCATAGCGTGTGGTGTGTATGATCTTGTGTGCTCAACCACAGTAGCGCCCAGCTCTGTTTAGCAGACCAACGCCAGCAACTGCAAGCCTGGTGCTTGAACAGGGTGCAGCATGCACGGTCACCTTGACCACAGGTGCGCTGCCTGCTGCTACCATATGCTGTTGGCGTATGAGAACCTCCTAGGAGCTGCTACCACAATTGCCAATGCGCCAGGGGCCTCACCTTTGTACACTACTGCCAGTGTGTAGGGCACCCTTTCGCACTACTAGTAGTTAACAACTTCCTCTGCAACCTATGCCACAGCTCTGGGCGCGCAGTCGCCCAGCAAGTGAATGGACAACTGATTCTCACCAACAGCACGTTAATGAATTCATGGACATTTGATTTCAACCACCAGCACTGCCGTCATTATCGAAGTGTGTTGTGCCTGCCGCCTGGTTGTGAGTACATGCTGCAGCATTTTTCTGGTTTCAGCGACGCTTCCCGACTGCGGTAAGCAAACTCTGGCCTCATACGTTTTGTTGGCTGGTGGCTCTGCAGCCACCACTGTACTACTAGGAGGCACCTGGCATGGGGACACGACTTGGTTGGCAGGCTCAGATTCGGGAAAATCCTGTGCGTGCGCAGCATGGACTGTAGTGAAGCCTACTAGTGAGCGGACAGCAGCACACCGTGCACCTTTCTTCCTGCGGTGAGCGGCGCGGATTACTTGTTGCAATTGGCTGCCAGTGCATACCTGACTCACACAACCTGAACTGCACATGGATAGACCCTTGTGGCGCCAATGAAGGAAACCGAAAAGGTTGCCAAGCCCAGATACTGCCGTGGCTGGGGCAAAGTGCCAGGCCGAACCCCGTGGGGTGATAATTTTCGCACCTGGTCGAACACCAGATAGCTCCCACACCTACACACGCCAGTCAATGTACTTGAGGGCTAGGGATGATGCACAGTACTGTTACCAACACCAGTGTGCACACAGAAACCCGTACTTGCACCATATTTATAAGCACTACCTAGGTACAGTACTACGTAGTATGAGATACTTACAAAGTCCCTGGTAATATATTTATTCGAGGTGTTAACTTTTGTACAATCATATACTTCTGAAGTATTTGCGGAAAGGCATGCCATGCTGCAGGGTGGTGTTTGCTGCGCGCCCCTGCACCCCCCCCGATGAGGCCATGGCCCACGGTACTGATTATACTGGTGTGCATGACCCCGTTTTGTAGAGGTTGCCAGTGGTTTCTAGGCACCAGCAGGAGAGCAGGTGGCCTGTGCACATGGCACCAGGTCTGCTGCTGCCTCAGCGGCACTACGTGCATGTGTGGCCACTGCAGTGCATGCATGTGGCTGGTGTGGGTGCCAAAGTGCTGAAAGCACGGCATGCGCGGTGCCATGCATGCCAGCGTTGCACAGAAACACTTGCATGTATGTCGTCAATCCGCACAGAGCGCCAGCTTGCAAGCAGTGGTGCTGCAGTACACACATCTGCACTCACCGTACACTCTGCTACGCTGTCAAGGCACTGCGACATCACAGGCGTTAGCAACAGGTACACCCGGCAAGCCGCCAGTGAGGGTGCAAATAGCACTCTGGCACGACAGGGGTACACAATTGCTGAAGCAGCCAACAGCAGGGCACACCCAAGCAGCGCGCACCACCGACACACAAAGCCGCAATGTACAAACAGGGCTTTCCGCGCCCCAAGCGGAGTTCAATAAAAGTACAATTATATTCCCATCACTTGGGGGTAGTGGCACAAGCGCCGCTGCGGTACCTGACTGCCGCTGCGCACATGCACAGTTGGGTTGGTCAGCTACCATAAACTCACAACAGAGCATGGGAGCTACCTAGGCTTGGCACCACCCAGCAACTGCCCAAGCACAATCTACCATACACGCACACACCTGACAGCTACCAAGCGTGCGCTGCCAACCACAGCTCTGACTCACCCACACATTTCCCTCGCCCAGGCCACACAGGATAGGGCACGGAGGCCAGCCCGACCTGATAACACGCAGGGGGCTGCCCACCTTCAAACGTGAGCTCAGTTGCATCGAAGTGCCGCCCAATGCGCAGCCTGCGCACGCCTGCCGGCACAGCGCAGCGCAGCTGCACACCCTCCAGCGCCAGCTCCTTCAGGCGCGGAGGCAGCACATCTAGGTTCAGGATGCAAGCATGAGGGCCCGGTTGGGTGTGTACCCAGCACACCAGCTTCAGGAGGCTGGCGGGAAGCTTCGGCATGCGGCAGTTCAGGTGCAGGTGCGTCTGAGGTAGAGACAGATGCAGCACCTCCAGCCTCTCTGGCAACGCTAGGTCGCTGCCAAAGTGCCAGTCCTCAAGCCACAGGCGGCGCAGGGAGCGCGGCAGTGGTGGCAGGAGGACCCGGTGCCGGAAGCTGTCAATCAGCTTTAGCGACAGCAGGCCTTTGTGAAGGGGTGGAATGAGTTCGGTGTAGAAGCTGATGTGAAGGTGCTGCAGGGAGGGTGGAAGGGGTGGCAGAGCATGCTGGAACCCTGACAGTGAGCCCACCACGCGCAGCTCCACCAACCGTGACGGCAGCTGCGGAGGTGCTTGGCCGAAGCAGCAGAGCGTGAGCTCTGCAGCCCCGGCGGCAGCGGGCCAACTTCGCGCACCTGTCCCCCCAGGGAAAGCTCCTGCAGCGTCTCTGGCAGCAGCTCCAGGGACGCAGTGCCCGTGTGCTCGGTGAGGTGCAGCTTCAGGAGACAGGCCGGTAGCACCCCCACAGTACACCTTGTGCTGTGGTGTACACCGTTGCTGTCCACCACAAGCGAGCGCAGTGCTGGTGGCAGTTGAAGTGTGCTCCCACCAGCTGTGGCGTGACAGCACGACAGCTTCAGCTCGTTCAGAGTCTCCGGCAGCACCAGCTCCGGTGCCAGCGCCAACCTCCAGAGTTTCAGCGTCTGCAGGCTAGGCGGCAGTGTGCACACAGCACCCACACTCTGCGTGGGAAGAACAGGCTTGCAATCGATCGTTAGCGCCTCCAGAGTGAGGTTGCGCAGCTGCGGTGGCGGAGCCAGCCCACGCACCTCGTCCACAGGCAGGTCCGTCCTGAGCTCCCGCAGGTTCGCAGGCATGGCAGCGAGGATGGTGCGCGCCGCCACCTTGCACGCAGCCTCGTCTCGGGCCCAGGGAGCCTGAACGACATCAGCTTCTTCCTCGCCGTCCTCCGCCCCCTCCCCGTCGCCGACCCACACATCCAGCTCCTACAATCCTGCGGGCGCTGCGCCCAGCTGCCCCTCAAAGCATTCCAGCACCAGGCAACGCAGCCCCCCAGGCAGCTGCAAAGGGCTGTTGGTGGTGGCCCATTTGAAGACACCGGACAGGTGCAGGCGGACGACGGTGGGGAATGAAAGGATGCTGGACGCCAGGGCCTCAGGTAGGCGGTGGCCACGGAGTTTCACCTGGATAGCGGGCCGCACCGACCGCAGCTCCCTGCTGAGGCTCCACCCCTCCTTGGGCAGCAGACGCTGGTAAGCTGCGATGGTAAACACCTTCAGCAGCGGCAGGGAGGCTTCAGACTGGGCTGGCCTGTCAGTGGGGCTCATGCTCTTGGCCCTTACTGGTGCTGCTAAATCCGCCATTGATGTTGCAGCCTTGCCAGGCACCTCCGCCACCACCGTGACTAGAGTAGTGACTTGCCTGTGCATGCACAGGTCTGTGTGTGTGCGCGTTAACAGATGCAGTTCCAACCTCAAAGTTGAAGTGCTGCTGCATGCTGCGCCATGTTGTTGACTACTCAAGCTTGCAAGAAACATCTTGTCCATCCCTCAGCACCGTGATACACAGGACCAGCCGTATCGTATCATCATAGGGCACGCTGCAAACCCAGTGCTGTGCAAGCCAGACTGCTCGGGCGGCCGTTCCTGATACACCAGCTGAAAGGGGGGAGCGTGCTGGCCAGGAGCAGCGCAGGCAATATGCCAGCGTTTTGGCATGCGTCTGGAGGTCCTACGCCACCGGGTCCTGGGATGTAAGCGTGATTCACACCTGTACTGTCTCACTTTGCAGCAGCAACACAAAAGCGGAGTGCCGGTTTCGCTCTTGGCAGCAGCACACAGCCCTGGGAGAGGACTGCAGGCATGATCATCCCTGCGGTCACCACCTCGTGTACGAGCCACGCTGCATGGCCTAACTGAGTGGCAGTCACTGCTGTCAGTTTCAAGAGGCACACGTTCAAGTACCGTGCTTGGCGAGAGAGGTGGTGTGATGTGTAAAACCTGTTGACCATGTGTCACTAGTAAGCTTTGCAATGCACACACCGTGACCGTGCAATACCACCGCTTTCCGTGACATATGTGTGTCTCACTATCTGGCAGGTGGCATGGTCGCAAGTGCACGGAACAGGTCATAAGGATGACAACAGGGCACAGCATTAGCAGCTGTGTCATGGCCTCTCTACAGATGTCAAAGGGTGCATGCTTCCACATGCCATGTACAGCAGCCAACAGTGTTTGCCAGCCTTGACTATGTACTTCAGAAGTTCATGGTACCCATCACTTAGTTGCTGGTACATCAACCTGCATTACCAACCACAATTCCAAGTGCTTGTAGCATCTGCAGTAACGGCTGCAGAATTACAGCTCCGTACGCACTTCAACATGCTGACGCGTTTAAGTTGTGGTTCAGCGGTCACTGGCCTGTCCGACCGTACCCACAACTGGTTTGTGTGGGTGCTAAAGTAAGTCACTTAGCGTCAACCATGCATCATCATGCCACCATGTGCAGTTGGAAACCCGATGTAGATCTTGTGCAATCTGCTAGTTGCACAGGTGGATAAGCCGACATGTTTGGCTGAGCACACCGTGCTATCACCAGTGGCGGTGCATGCGGCTGACGCATTTGTGGATGGGTGCGCATCTGACCCATCTGCTGTCATATGGTGGTCTACTACGTAGTATATGATGATGCCATCACCTACACACACAAAAATCTGGTTCTGATGCTGACAAGCTACTAGAGCAGGCACAAGAGGGCAAGGCCAAGGGCAGTTGAGGCCCGAAAATGGGTCAAACTTTATTGTAGTACATTGTGGCGTCACATGCCATAATTCGCCGACATTGGCGCACTGCGCACATGTGTGTTATGTAAGGGCATTTTGCGGACAGCTGTTGCAGCTGGCTACAGCAGCCCGTCAGGTCAAAGCAGGGCTGTGACTAGCCGCGCTGCACGTGGCCGCACTGCTGTTGTGATGCAGAGCTAAGCTCTAAAGAGTGGTGAAAAAAGATTGCATGATTTCATCATCAAGCACTGAGTCGCGAGCTTCTGTGTTGTATGCACTGCTGCTGGCTGCTGCCTGTATGACCACGTGCAATGGAATGGGCTCAAAACGCTGGGTTAGGGGGCAGCGCTTGAACTTGTACATTAGTGGAGAAGCACATGTAAAGCAATGTTAATTACCGATACCATCATTTTCATTTAGAAAACAGCAGGTTTTCAACCACCCTTTTTAAAAAACAAAGCGAGGTCCTAAGAAATTTGCCATCGATAAATAAATATATATACCATATATATATATATATATATATATATATATATATATTGTATCTATTATGGCAGACATGTTTAGCTAATAAGGGGGATGGAGGCTGGAAAACAAACGGCTGTTCATCACGAAGCCAACGCCAGCCACTTTCCTGTACTGCTTCCATATGTCACTCCATGACGCTTCTCTTTGCGTGCAACCCGGCACTGATGCTATAGCGCTATGCGCACACGCACAGCATTGCAGAACAGCAGGTGCAGCAAAACGGCAGTGGCATACGCACACCCACACTAAAACAGGAACCATCCCTTCAGCAGCAGCAGCAGCGTATGAGGGCACTGCTGCACAACCTTCGCCTCAGATCTGGAGTGGGAGCGCCGCACTGTAATAGATACCGTGCCTTGCGGCTGTAGAGCTAGCAGCGGCCGCACCGCATGGCAACCCTGGTGTGGGTCGCACACACCACCGCAGCAGCGAAAGCCACTGCAGCGCATGCAGTGCCGCCCTGGGCCGCTTCGACAAGCAGCACACCAGCACACACAGCAGCAACAGGCCAACGACAGCGGCGGGCGCACCAGGGTGCCACACCACAAGCCCAAAAAATGGAATGCGAGACCGCGCCTGCAACCACTACTGCAGCCATGGCAGCAGATCGCAGGGCGCGAAGCAACAGCTGGCGCCGGCCATGCGCACCGGCGCTGGTGGTGGGTGCGTGGGGGGGGCGGGTTATGATGGCATTTCTGCGGCGGCAAAGGTGGCCCAGGCCTCGTTGAGCGCCTCAAAGACGCGCTTGGCGACAAACTTGTGCTCCGAGGTCTCCTCCGCGCACTTGTCTGGGTGCACCACCAGCATGGCCTTGCGGTAGGCCATTTTCACCTGCGGAGGGCAATGCAGCAGACGGGAGCGCACCGGCAGGAGGGGTGTCAGTTGTAGTGACTGAATGAGTGAATGCACCATGGTGCATGTGTGCTGCCTGAGAAAGTCATTTGCAAAAACAAGTACACAGGGGGGAAAAGGGAGTTTAGGTGTGTTATAGTGTTCCGAGTCGGGGTCGGCTTAGCCAGGCCGGGCTTCGGCTTACCCGGCAAGCCGAGCCGCCGGACCCCCGGCTGTTTGAGCTTCCGTGGAAGGGGGCCTACAACGTTGTACTTCAAAGTACTGTACTTGAAGTATGACGGATGCAGCCTGCATACGACACAATGCCTCCGGTGCCGCAGGCGTCCGTTGAAGACACTTTGACTGCAGTGCCTGCTGTGTGCTGTGCATGCTGTGCTGAGCACCCTGATGCAACTACACAACTGCTGCTGCTGCTGTCAGCCGCCTGGCGTGGTGGACGCTTTGCGGTGCCGCGTAATCGGTAGCAGTGCAACTAACGAGCCACTTATCCCTAGGGTCACGAACGGTGGTGAGGCTGAGGGGCCGGAGGAGAGGGTGGCAAAACAACCAACCTTTGAAGGGCAAGCCGGCACTGCCAGCAAGGCCCAGGCGTGGCCAGAAAAAGCGGCTGAAATGGGCTGCCACAAGCAGCCAAATCAAAATAGGGTCCGGCTGAGACCACTACCCATGCCCAAGTGCTCCCAGTGGCATCCTTCCCTCGTCACCATGTGGATGGTGTTCAGCAGAGTGCGTGACAACAAAAGTTGAAGTTTTCACAGCACTTGAAGCACACACACACACTTGGCGCCGGTAGGTCTCCCATGCCCAGCTGCTGCCAGCGGCACCCCTCCCACAGCACCGTGTGCATGGTGTTCAGCAGAGTGCGTACATCATCAACAGAAGTTAGAGTTCTCAAAGTACTTGAAGTTCACCTTGTTGGGCGCCAGTAGGTCTCCCATGCCCAGCTGCTGCCAGCGGCACCCCTCCCAGAGAACCGTGTGCATGGTGCTCAGCAGAGTGCGTATGTTCCGCTTGCGCCCGTGGTCCTCGGCCCAGACTGTCAGCATGCTGTCCAGCTTGGTCTTGGCGGCATCAAACTCTTCCTGCTCAGCAGAATACGGGCAGCCATGATTTAGGTGCTCAGCAGCAGCACCAGTAATGATGTCACAAATCATTTCTGAGGTACTTCGAAGTACGCGTCTGTTTGTGCTCAGCAAAAGTAAGTAGTCACGGTGCAGTTGCTATGCAGCGGCACCAACAACGATGTCACAAAATCACGTCTGAAGTGAGTATTGCATGTATGGTTGCACTCCCTGTGCAGCTTGGCGGCAGCACACTCCTCCTGCTCAGCAGGACATGGGCAGTCACAGCACAGGTGCTCAGCAGGTGCACCAATAATGTGATGTCACAAACTACCCTATGAAGTACTACTAAAGTATGTGCACTGAGTATCGCATGTATGTTGCACTGCCTGTGCAGCTTGGTTGACGGCATCAAGCTGTTTTTTGCTCAGCAGAAGTGGGTAGCCACAGTGCAGGTGCTCAGCAGCTGCACCAACAATGATGTCACAAAATTACTCCTACCGAGGTATGTGTACTGAGTAATGCCTGTATGGTTGCACTGCCTGTGCAGGTCGCTCTTGGCGGCACAAAATACCTCATGCTCAGCAGGAGCGGGTGTGCGGCGGCGCCGGTTTGGAACGCCAAGCACCAACTGCACTGCAACCACACACACCCTGGCCCATGGCACGTTTCCAGCAAAGGAAGTGAAAGCAACCTGAACGGCTGCTAAGCCCAGATACTGATGTGGCTGGGGCAAAATGCCAGGCCGAAGCCTGTGGGGTGATGTGTCCACCTGGTGAAAAGCACCAGACAGCCCCCACACCTACACGCACCGGTGGCTGTCCTTGAGGGCTAGGGGTGACTCGAAGTACGTTGTGCGAAATACGGCGTCCGCGCAAGCATTTTTTAAAGAGTGTTACAGGTACGTCGTATTTACATAAGACACTTCACACGACATATAATGCAAAGTTGAACGCTGTGGCACATCAGTACACATTGTTATAGCGAACTCATGTGGCAATGTGGCACGCACCTTTGCACGCGTTCCCAGTTTCCACCTCCTCATAAATATCCCCATGCTCCTCCTGCCACAGCCGCTGCTGCTGGCGCTGGTACAACTGCCAGCAGGCAGCAGCAGAATCGTAACGGTGCACACCGTAAGCTGGCGTTAGTCAAAATAGTTCAGAGTCGAATGCCAGATGCAGAATGCGGAAAGAAACTGTGTTCGTGCCAGTATTGAAATCAGCTCGGCGAAAAGTGGCTGGTGTGAGTACCAAGACCGCAAGCCATGCAACTGCTGCTTGTTGGCGTCAGTGCCAGCAGCTGCTGGCACCAACTACCACTTCTGACTAAAACCAATTGTGCGTTGCGCTGTCTGCACACTCAGACACAAGGCAGCTGCTGCCAGAGCGCAAGCAGCACACACAGCTGCGTTGTTGTGGCCCACACGCACGCACCAAGTGCTGAGCACAGGCCATTTTGGCTGTTGCTGACACCAGCACAGCAGCAGCAGCACGCACGTGCAGGTGCTCAGCAGCAGCACCAGCGCTCTCACCATTCCCGGACTCATACTGGGTATTTTTTGCAGCTGGGGCACAGACAGGGCCTCGTGGACCTGCGCACAACAGTGCAAAAGCAGCACCAGAGTTTGTAAGCGCGTGTGTTGTTGTAACAGCTAGCGGGCTTTGCTCAGTGACATGTGCTCACCAGCAGCAGCACCAAGAGCAGCAGCAGCAGCAGCATTCGCAGCAGCAGCAGCATTAGCAGCAGCAGCAATAGCAGCAGCAGCATCAGCAAGAGCAGCAGCAGCATTAGCAGCATCAGCAGCGGCAGCAGCATGAGCAGCATCAGCAGCGGCAGCAGCAGCAGCAGTGGCGGTGGCGGCAGAGTTGGTGCAGCTGCGTTGACCAGTCAGTGTTGGCAGGTTGCGTGTTAAACTGTGGCATGAACTCTTGAGCAAGCTCTGAGCCTTGCACGTGAGCTGCAGAAATGCGTGAAAGGCAGCAGTCCGCACCGCGTACAGGCTTGGGCCCACGGTTGGACAACAGCACCACTGTCTAACAGTGGAGTTGCAACATGCCTGCCACAAGAATTGTAACTCTTATGTCCAGCCGTGCCAAGCGGAACCCAAAGATGTGGTGTCCTACTGGTGCACTCATGCAGTGGCGGTGGCGGCAGCAGCGGCGGCGGCGGCAGAGTTGGTGCAGCTGCGTTGATGAGTCAGTGTTCGCAGGCTACGTGCTCAGCTGTGGCATGAACTTCTGAGCAAGCTATGAGCCTTGTAGGCGGGCTGCTGGAATGCGAATGCTGTGTGCAAGGCACCAGTCCGCAGTGTGTACAGGGTTGCGCATCCCGAGGTTGGACAACTTATGTCCAACAGTGGAGTGGCAACATACCTGCCACAAGAATTGTAATTCTTGGTTCCCCTGCGCCTGCATATCCCCCCCCCCCCTGTATCTCTAATGTCCAGCCGTGCCAAGCAAAAGCCGTGCATGTGTCAGTGTGCTGCTGGTAGTGCTGTGCACCCATGCCATCGCATTGCCGATGTTGCCAGTATAGCTCTATCTATTTGACTTCTGATAGCCGAAACACTTGTTCCTTGCTTGCATCTGCTTCTCCTACTGATGCGGCTGCTGCTGCCGCTGCTGCTGCTGCTGCTGCTGTTGCTGCTCCTGCTGCTGCTGGTGCTGCGCACGAGTTCTGCATTACAGGCGCCCTGCGGCAGTGTTCCGAGTTCTCCCGCAGTGAACCACCCGCAGCGGCAGCACAGGCATTTATTATCGCTGCCTGCCAAGCGCAGCACTGCAGCACAGCAGGCGCTGCTGCGCCTCCTTCACACCTCGCACTCACCTGCAGTGTCACCAGTGTGACGACGCACATGGTCACACTCCAAAACGCCACCCGCACCAGCTGGGCGTGCCAAACTCGCAACCTGCCCCGGCCCTTGCGACTGCGCTTCCTGCTGCCGCCGAAGTCTTTGCTGTGTCGCCTCCGTCGTGGCGGGCTGCAGCAGGCCTCCCAGCTGGGCAGGGCGCAGCATTCATCATCGTCGTCGCACGACCCGTCGCCATAGCTGCTGCGTGGGGAGCACGCCATAGCGATGGTGTTGTGTGTTTGCTGTCGTGCTGCGCTTTACTGTGCGAGAGGCGTGAGTTGACTTAGAGTGCAGTGTCAGACAAAAGCAGAAGGGGCAGGGTGCCAGAGGGCACAACCCACTGTTGGTTGCAGAAGTGTTGTCATTTTTATTATATATATATAATAATAATGTTAGTTAGAGTGGTTGCGAAAAGACGATTCGTGTTCATTTTCGTGTTAGGGGGTGCCCCCGACGCAAATTCGTGCTTCACGATGATTACCAGAATCTGTTTTTGTGCTCACGGTCGTCACCCCCGGGGGGGGCCCCCCTAGACATGCGCACAGAGCAGAGAGTGGGCCACACAGCCTGCCATGCGCCTCGCGCTGCCTCAAAGCGCAGCCCGTGCTGGCCGTAAGACTACAGCTGCAGCGGAGCCGCCGCGCCAGC
>JAULBY010052027.1:0-11655 GCA_032358315.1 Ophiocytium majus
TTGGGGTGTTGTCAATGTGATGTCCACCCCCCCCCCCCCCCCTCCCCTTGTTTGAGGCTTACAAGAGTAAATGACCCAGGTCACTCCTCAGGCACTGGAAGTTATGCTTATTCAAATACTTTAAGTACAACAAAGTCAGACATAGTTTACCAACCAATCGGATTAACATTTTTTAAAACACTTTTTTGCCATTTTATGGATAGACCATAACACCAATGGGCAAAGGTGCTCTTGATGAACACTATCCTCTGGCATGCTTTAACGGCGAAAAGAACATCTAATTGTCTTCTTCATTTCATCCTCTGAAAATATTTTCGCAAGGACAGTGTAGTCTAAAAAATCAACCTATTTGCACTTGTGGGCGCCCAAGAGTCCAGGTCATGCAGGCCAGCATGAAGGCGACACTGGTTCGAACACGCTCACAACTTAGCATACGCCATCACCCATCACTACACACGATACAGATATTCACATTACTAGTGATGGGTCACGGCGTATAACGAAATTTATAAATGCGTTCTACAAAATGCGGCATTTGTGTACGCCCAAAAACGCGATATACGGAGTGTGTGCCGTATAAATACGTTTATATAAATACGCTATACCCATATTTACGTACGTCATACGGCGTATACGAAAAAAAAAACTATACGCTGTGACCCAACACTTAACTTACAAAAACATGCCTCTCTCACCATACCCCCGCCCAGCAGCGCCAACGCTCGCCGACACCGCCACCCCCATCGCCCCCTCGCCCCCCCCCCCCCCCTCCCCCCCCTCCCCCCCCTGCGGCTGCCGCCACCGCGCATGCCAGCGCTCGTCCTCCACTGCCGGCTGCACCAGCCGCGGCTGCCGCCCTCGCAGGCACCGCTGCTGCTCCGCGTGCGCATGCGCCAGCGCGAGCGCCGCCGCCTCATCGCGTGCATCCACCTCCCCGTGTGAACCATCGATCTCCCCGTAGGAGGCAACGCCGCCGTCGCCAACGCCACCGACGCCGCCACCGCCGCCGCTGCCGCCGCCGCCGCCATACCTACGCGTGCCATAGGACAGTGCTGCCGCCCCCCCCTGGTAGGCCCCGCCGTCGCCGCCGCCGCCGCAGTACTCCCAGCCGCCGCCGCCGTAAAAACCCCCGGCAAACACGCGGCCGTCGACACCTTCGTACGGCGCGCCCCGCCCCCCGCGTGCCACCACCTCATACCCGCTCATCTCCTCGCCATACTGGGGGGGGGCGCGGTGCGCGCCGGCGCCGCTGCTCCACCCAAAGGGGGCAGCGCCGTATGTCACGCCGCCGTACGACAGGCCATCGGGCGGCTCCGCGGCCGCGTCGTCGAAACGCTCGTATGCCGTCGACGGTGGCGCGTGCGGTTCTTCGGCGGTGGCGCGCTTGAAGGCGCCGGAGGCTACCGCCACGAGCGCCTCGGCGGCTTCGTGCATCGCGTCCAGGGTCGGTGGCGGCGCCGGCCCAAATATAAAGTGCCGCGCCCCCCCACCCCCGCCGCCGCCGCTGCCGCCGCTGCTGGCGCTGCTGCTGGCGCTGGTGCTGCTGCCGCTGCCGCGCGGCGGCCACGGCTGCTGGTGCTGTGTGAGGTCACAAGAGTGATGGTCGTAAAGTGGGTTCTCGTTCTGCCGCTGGCGCTGGCTCCGCTGCTGGCCTGGGGAGTCCGCATTGGGGTGGTGCTCGCGTGGGGACGGGGTGGCGCCCGGCTGTGCGTGCATTTTGCGCTTGCGCTGCGGAGGGGGGTTTCAAGACGAGGGAGCAGGCAGGTGACCGCCTTGTGATGTGGGGTAATGTCAACTTCCAACTTCAACTTGTTCATGGCAGGGGGTGGCGCCCGGCTGGGCGTGTTGTTTGCGCTTGCGCTGTGGACGGTTTTGAACGCACGAGGGAGGAGAGAGAGGGACCGGCAGGTGGCCGCTTGTGAGTGGGTTTAATGTCAACTACAACTTCAACTTCAACCTCAACTGTCCCATGGCAGTTGTGAGTGTGGGAGGGGGTGGCGCCCGGCTGGACGTGTTTTTTGTGCTTGCGCTGCAGACGGTTTTGAACGCACGGGAGAGGAGTGGGAGGGGCCGGCAGGTGGCGCTTGTGAGTGGGGTAATGTCAACTTCCAGTTCTACTTCAACAGGTCATGGAGGACTGGCTTTCCACCATCCTGGCGGGTTTCAGCACGTCTCGCTGGTGAGCGCGCCCTGCCCGCCCGACTGATTACCCAGTAGTTCATACCGGTGCGCGCATGCCGTCATGTCTCTACGACTAACATACAAACTTCAACCTTTCCATGGCAGTTTTGAGCGCGGGGATGGGGTGGTGCCTGGGTGCGAGAGTTTTTTTGCGCTCGCGCTGCGGGCGGGGGTTTCAACACGAGGGAGCAGGCAGGTGACCGCTTGTGAGTGGGGTAATGCCAACTTGAACTTCAAACTTGTCATGGCAGTTTTGAGCATGGGGTTGGTGTGTTTTCTGCGCTTGCGCTGCGGACGGTTTTGAATGCACGGGGGAGAGAGAGGGGCCGGCAGGTGACCGCCGGTGAAATAAGCTTGTCAAGTTATGTGAACTTCAACTTGTCAACTTGTGTCCACTTCAACTTTTCGATAGCGGCTTGTCGGCATGCGCAGCGGTGGGTTTGCGCAAAGCGTGCAGCGGACGCAGCAGCAGCACCAGCAGCAGTGACCGCTTCTGAGCAAGCCTCAAGGTCCATGTCCAACTTCAATTATCCAGTTACACTTTGGCGACGTGCATAACCATTTCATATAAAAACTCAATCTAGGAGCGATAACCTCTAGGTCTCCCCACCGGTAGGGGCTGTCACCCTGGGCGGACCCGTGCAAAGGGGTGAACAAAGCAAAGACAGCGCCTACAAAGTTATACATGTTTTGTTGAGTATGGAATCACGTGGCGCCCACCTGCTTGGTGCTCATATCCTGCTTGTGGATGAGGGAGTTGAAGCGGTTCTTGACGGCGTTCTCGGCGCGCCCGGGCATGAGGCGCGCAATCTCGCTCCAGCGGTTGCCCATGGCGCGCTGAGCATCCATCAGTATGCGGTCCTCTTCCGCGCTCCACCCCGTCTGCGGCACATCAAGTGCGTACATGAGCTGCATATATTAGCGCTATTATAAGCCAATCTGCGCACATGAGTTGCCGTCATTAGTAGTACTGTAGCAACGAGCGGTTGCCCATGGTGCGCTGAGCATCCATCAGTATGCGATCCTCTTCCGCGCTCCACCCCGTCTGCATCAGGTGCGCATGTGGGTTGCCTACATTAGCACTAGTGTTGACCAATTTGCGCACATGAGTTGCCTTCATTAGTGCTACTGTAGCAACCAGCGGTTGCCCATGGTGAGCTGAGCATCCATCAGTATGCGGCCCTCTCCTGCGCTCCACCCCGTCTGTGGCGTTGCACATCGGGTGCGCACATGGGTTGCCTACATTAGCAGTAGTACTAGCCAATTTGCGCACATGAATTGCCTACATTAATAGTAACAACCAGCAAGTGGTGCGCTGAGCAGCCATCAGTATGCGATCCTCTTCTGTGCTCCACCCCATTTCTGCGGAGGTTACACATCAAGTGCGCGCATGAGCTGCCTATATTAGCGCTACAGTAGTATTAAGCAATTTGCGCGCATGAATTGCCTACATCGTTACTAGCAACCAGCACTTGGTGCGCTGAGTATTCATCAGCATGCACTCCACCTCCGCACTCCACACCGTGCGGGTTACATATGGAGTGCGCACAAGTAAGTAGCAAGTAGGAATTAGCATTTGCACATGGTGCGCTGAGCGCCCGTCAGCTGGTTCGCCACCTGAAAACACCCTGAGCTTTTTCACTGCAAGGTTCACTGTGGTTGCGCCAGCGCTCCATGCACTGTTTCCCCGTGTGTATGCTGCTAGAGATCTGTGAGGCACCATCCTCGTACATGGTTTGTACTACTAGCAGTGTGTACATGTATGCATGTCCTGTACGTACTCTCATGAACACTCCGCTCAGGGCGCGGAAAGCCCTTTGCACTTGGTGCGCGTGACCAGGGAAAGGATCAGACAGGTACCGGAGCGAAAAAGCTGGCAATGCTCAGCATTGTGTACTCTAAGGGAAACCTGATCTGTTGCCAGAGCACTACTCTAACGGATTACAGCCCCATGTCCCACGGGTCCAGTAGGTACACATACTTCGAAGTACAGTGCACTTGCGATTTGTGCGCTTTGATTTAGTGCGGTGTGCAGTCTAATGCGGGGTCCACAGGCCTGGCACAGACCACATACATGCTTCATAAACATTATACAAAGCCCTATTTGACTGAGTGCAGGTTATGCTCTAGTGCGGGGTGTGAGGGGGTTGACACTACCCCGCATCAAATCGCCAGTGCACTGTACTTAGAAGTATGTAACACATGTACCCATGAAATAATAAATGTACTGCATATGATATTGTACTGCCAGTAGTACTATATACGTGAAAGAAACCAAAAAGGTGACTGAGCCCAGGTACTCCCGTGGCTGGGGCAGAAAGCCAGGCCGAACCCTGTGTGGTGATCTATCCACTTGGTCAAAACCAGTGGCCACACCCTACACGCGCCGGTGAGTACGCCGGTGAGTACCCTTATGATATTGTACTGCTAGTAGTACCATATATGTACCTATGCAGGTAGCCTGCCACCTGGCCGTGGTACGGTGCTGGAGACGGGAGACCCACCACTCACACATAACTTGTGCTTCAAAGTACATAGGTCTATATACTTAGCATACTATTAGAACTAGTAGTGGGTATATGCAGTATCTGTCTTGTATGTGCATACTTCCGGCCTACTATATACTTCAGTATACAATGTACAGTATACGCATACCACATGCTTGTGATATGCCAGCATGTCACGCGCGCAGACCTTTCTCACGCCGAGGTCCAGGTGGTTCGGCCAGCGCTGCCTGCACTGCTTCCCCGTACCGGTACTCCAATGTACATAGGTCTACATGTATACTTCGAAGTACTTCGAAGCATGCAGTATCTGTCTGGTATGCACATACTTGCAGTATACCACTTCGAAGTATAGACTTCAGTATACATGTGCAGTATACATAGGGTTGCCGGAATCGTAATATTTTTGCTAATTACTCCGTAATGGTAATCGTAGCATTACGTAACGTAACGTAAAAACCGTAATGGTATACTAAGCATGCAGAATACAGCAGCACACGTGTAGACAGCGCCGTGCGCCCGGGCAGCTGCACCCCCGTGTGAGCAAACGCTCGCACCAGCGAAGGCTCCTCGATCAGATGCAGGCCCACGCTATTGGTGAAGAAGAAGTGGGCCAGGTTGCTTAGCGCCCGTTGGACTGCGGTGCTGACGCGTAAAACACCCTGGGAGCGTTGCCGCCGCGCTCCTCTCGGTCCCCTCCACCCCCTTTGCAGCTCGGAACGCCGGTGGTGATATGCCCTTTGCCGTGCGTGTGAAGTTGCTGGCACCAAAGTGCTTGTGGCAAAGCTCACACATCAGTACACGTTGACACCTTCAGAGTCGTCGATGGCGAAGAGCTTAGTCCAGCGCAGCTTGCTCTCGACGCTAGTCTGTGGCCACCACCAGTGCCCCCCCTCAGCACTGCCGGCACCCGTGCTCGAGCCCCCACCCGCCGTGCCATCGACACCCGCCACCCTGGCGGCGCCACCCGCACCTGCTGCACCAGCAGCGGACATGGTGCGTGCTGTGTGCCTGCGCAGCCGCCTGCCACCCTCCCCCTAGCCGCCCTAGAGCTGTGAATGTGTGCATGTTGCTGTTCGGGCTCATTACCGTTTTTACGGCCCGCTTCAGAATTGCGCCATAAATCGTCGCGTAATTACTAGACGGTAAATTTTACGATTACGATTCCGGCAACCCTAAGTATACATATACCACATGGTTTTGATATGCCAGCACGTCACCCGCTGACCTTTTTCACACCGAGGTCCAGGTGGTTCAGCCAGCGCTCCCTGCACTGCTTCCCCGTGCGGCCAGGGATACTGCTCGAGATGTGGGACCACCTCTTGCAGCCGGCGCCGTGCTGCTCCACCAGCGCGCGCAGCACCGCGTCCTCCTCCCTGGACCTGCTCAGCGGAACATGAGACGGCAGGCACACAGTGCTCAGCAGGCACACCAGCAGCATTAGAAAAGTGTGGTTGGGGATAAAACTTCTGTCTGTGCAGACATAAGCCCTGGATCAACATACCCAGTGACGAGTGCGCTTGCTGGCCCACCAAAACCGAAGGTTGCAGCCCGCATGGACGTCATTGCATTGCACGAGCAGCACCTGAGCAGGAAGCACTGCGCAGCAGCAGCGATGCTCAGCAGAAGCGGCAGCAGTGCTCAGCAGCAGCGGCAGCAGTTCTCAGCAGCAGCGGCGGCGGCGGCAGTGCTCAGCAATAGCAGTGCCAGCAGCAGCGGTGGCGGTAGCAGCAGCAGTAGTGGTGCACAGCGGCAGTGGCATTGCTGCGCAACAGCAGCAGCAGCAGCGGTGCTCAGCAGCAGCGGGACCATTCAGCGACAGCAGCAGCAGTGCCAGCAACAGCGACAGCAGTGCTCAGCAACACCAGCATTGCTCAGTAGCAGCCGCGCCATTGCTCGTCAGCAACAGCAGCAGCAGCCACAGTGCTCAGCAGCTTGAACAGCAGCATCGCGTCAGCAAAGGTGAAGCATGATAATCCTCGGCATGAAAGTGAACACATGTGAACACACTGAACAACCCCCCCCCACGGGCTCACCACGCCCCAATGTCATGCCGCATGGCCTAGCGCTGGCGGCAGTCCACAGCGCAGCGTGCACGCGCATGAAAAGTGCATATTCGTGAAAAGTGAACATGGTGAGGGTGACCACGGCCCGGGCACGGGGATGTCCTGCGGCATGGCCTTGGCGGCCCTCTGTGGCGGTGACGCTGCTGTGCGCGTGAACAGTCTTCATTCGACGTGTTAAATCACGGCATGAAAAGTAAACATGGCGAGACTCACCACGGCCCGCGCACGGGGATGTCCCGCAGCATGGTCGTGGCGGCACTCGGTAGCGCTGATGTCGCTGTGCGCATGGACAATGTTCACTCCACACGCTGATTCACGGCATGAAAAGTGAACATGGTGAGACTCACCACGGCCCGCGCACGGGGATGGCCTGCAGCATGGCCATGGCGGCACGCGGTGGCGGTGACGCTGCTGTGCGCATAAACAATGTTCATTCAACGCGCTGATTCACGGCATGAAAAGTGAAACGTGGTGAGACTCACCACGGCCCGCGCACGGGGATGTCCTGCAGCATGGCCCAGCGCTGGCGGCACTCGGTGGCGGTGACGTGGGTTCGCGCGACCTTGTGCACATAGGCAACCACGGACGGCCATGCATCGACGCCAAACGTGAGGACGCCCTCGCGCAGTGCCTCGTCCATTAGCTTGCGCCACTGCTGGTTCAGCTCCTGCAGCAAGTCCCCCCCCAAACACACACACACACACACACATGAGAACACAAAGCGGAACACAGACAGACAGCGGGGTGCCTGGTTAAACATGCGATGTGTGCCCACATGTACACTGCAGAGGTTCAGCAGCTGCAACAAGACCCCCCCCCCCCCCGTGCCCAACATGGAACACACGGAACGCGCACAGGGGAAGGGTGTGGGTGTGATGCTTGGGCGCAAGGGCACGGTTGGCACGTGAGCATGCGCACGTAATGCCTCGTCCATCCGTGGGGACCACTGCAGGGTGAACGGCTGCAACAAGACCCCCCCCCCCCGCCAAAAAAATTGAAACAACCAAGGAAAAAGGGGACAGCAACAGAGTGAGGGATGTGGGATGCCACAGAGGCCAAACTTAAGAGCACTGCACACTTGCGACATGTGAGCACACCCCTGTGCTGCGGCTGCGGAGTCGCCCCCTCCCGCCCACAAGGAAAGAAACGGAAATGGGAAAGGAATACAAGGAGGGTGTGCGGCGTTGGGTGGGGCTGGCAAGCGCTGTGCCAATTCTGGCACCGCCCCGCAGTTGTCACGGTTTGGCGAAATGAGCACTCTGGCACTGCACACCCAGTGTGCATGTGCAGCGCCAACGCCCCCTGTGGCAAGAGCACGCGTGAGTCTCAACTACGACAGGGTTGCAGCCACCTGGTTGTCAGCTGAGGTTGTAGCCCAGTGGTTTTATGATAATACTTCTGAAGCAGTACTTCATGTTCTCTGAATCAAGGAACTGCGCCCCGGCCGTCTCAGCTCAGCCCAGGCAGGTGCAGCAGTGCTGGTCCAAGTCTGAAGTGCAGCCGCTGCGCATCAGAGCTGCTCGGAGTCCCGCCAACCACCATGTTGACGTGCAGGGCTCGCCTTCTGCCAGTCTCTCAGTGCCAGTGCAGGTACGGCCTGCCAGTGTGCGTTGGCGAGGACGGTGCTGTGCGGCAACCGCTGCAAACCAGGGGCATGGGCACATTTGAACGCCGCACCGCAACAGTCTGCGCACACATTGTGCTGTGTTGCACTCACAGAAATGCCGCAGCGCCCCCCTCCCCCTACCCACCCTGCTCTGCCAGCTTTGGCAGCAACCCACAAACTTCAAGCTCAAGCATGTACAGCAGCAGCACTTCTGAATCAACGCGCACGTCTGTCTCAGCACGTGACAACAGCACATGCGATTTCCGCTTCCGACCAGGAGGGCAACTTCAGTGCAATCCAGACCCATAATCAAATAATTCAGACCAGAGCTATTTTACAGTTCCTCCAAAGTGAGCCCTTCCTAGATGGCCTTTTACAGAAAAATGGACGCCACCCCCCTTGTAGCCCTTGAAATTATGCGCCTGCTGGTTAAATTTTTGTTGAAGTTGGACATCATATGTTGAAGTTTCAAACTTCAACTTCATTTGTAACTTCAACTTCATGAGTACACAAACTTCAACATATCTGCTGAGCATGATATCCAACTTCAACAAAAATTTAACCAGCAGACGCAGAATTTCAAGGAATGTGGCGTCCAGTTTTCTGTAAAAGGCCATCTAGGAAGGGCTCACTTAGGAGGAACTGTAAAATAGCTCTGGTCTGAATTATTTGATTATGGGTCTGGATTGCACTGAAGTGGACCTCAGGGCTGCTGCCTTTTGGTTGTCAGCTGGACTTTTGTCCTAGTAGTACGGTACAGTGCTACCAATCGGGCAGCTGTTCCCTGGCGATATCAGTAGTACAGTGCTGTACTCCAAGCAGCGTGCACAACACGCGTCCCACCTCGCACGCAGCCTTCGGCGCCTCCACGTCGGTGAGCTTGGACGGCTGGCACAGCACTGGGACAGCGCCCGCCGGCTGCACCACGCGCTCATCTCCAACACTTGAGCTGCCGGCGTCAGGTGGCATGGGCCGCCGCGGCAGCGGCATCGCTTCCATTGTGCGGCGGCTCACATCAAGTTGAGGTTCTGCGAACACGGTGCCGGTGCCGCTTGCGCTGGGCGGCTGCGGCTCCTCGAAACTGGGCTTGCGGGGGGGGACGTACGGGCCACGCGGGCCCCAGTTGTACTGCGGGGGATGCACAGGGCACCGACGGCAGCAGCACAACCGCATGTCAACAAGCGCAGGAGTGAACCTGGTGGGGGGTGAGCTCACTCACCGTGAGTGTCTGTACAGTGACTGCGGTATGTGTGACACTCACAGATAACGTTTCAGTGAGCGGGGCCCGCTGCCAATGACAGGTGCACGCTGGGGCAGCAGCGGCTGCTGAGCTGTGAGTTCATGTAGAATTGCTGCACACACACTTGCCTAGTCTTAGGGGGACCAGGCGCCGGACACATGGCATGCGTGCGAATGCCGCTCCTGTGGAACCATGCTTGGCTACACCACGTCTCCCATGAACTGCCAAGGAGTCAGTGAGTCACGCGGTGGGCATGCCACCTCAAGACACACGCTGAATCTCAGAGTCATAACGGTCGAGCAATGCAAGGCGTGTCAGTGACCGTCACCTGCAACTCTGCCATGGCGACCAAGTCAGCAAGCTACAGGCTGAGCCAAGTATGAGGGGAGATGGTGTTTGAGAACCTCCATGGAGGTAACAGGCCCTGGTGTTGGGCCATTGGCACCCCACAGCATTGCAACCACATTCCAACTATGTCACAGAACCTAGCTCGCGTGTGACAGTCGGAGGCTCACTGGCAGCCTGTCACAGTGCTGCCAGCTCTTACCAGTAGGACCACCCACACTGTAATAGCAAACTCTGAACAAACCAGCTCCCACACACCGTTGTTACCTGTTACAGTCACTTGTCAAGGAGCCAGTCATGCAATGCCATGATGGCGCACGCACCTGTGGAACAGGTCTCGGACTGAGGTGCCCGGGCGCGTGCATTTGCTGCAGGCCTGGGGGGGCGTCCACTGCGTCCAGCATGGCAGACAGTGCCCTGCCTGGGTACGCCATGATGGTGTACGCAGCAGCTGCGGCCGTCCGGTGGGCGCTTGCCGCGCACTGCAACGCCTCTCAAGTTGGTCACGCAAACACCAAGCCTTCACGCCAGCAGTGGGTCCCCCGCAGTGACTGCCGCAAATTGCTGACAGTCACTGTGATGGATTGCCACCGACGGGCCTGGTTGGCAAGGGCAGCACAGAAGCGGGCAGCAGTTTTGAGGGCGGCCGCTGTCAGCTTTGAAGCCGGCCGCGGCGTACACATGGCAGAGGCAGGTACAAGCAGCATGGTCCTCAACTCGATGACAGCTGAGAGCCGTTGAATGCAAACCAGCTGCCACTTGTAGCTGCACCAGGTGTTTACGATCATGATGATCAGATGGTGCAAAGTCTCGGTCATGGGGGGTGTCGCAGGCTGCAGCACAAAACACAATCACTGCCGTGGCCGAGGACGCAGATGGAGAAAAAGCATGCCATTGGGTCCCGGACGCGGCCTCGAGGCGAGCTGCCGGGCTTGGGAGTGCTACCCTGCAGCCGCCGAGCTGACGCATAGGCTGTGCCAGGTCTTCAGAACCAGCAGCAGCAGCAGCGGCCGCAGTCGCCGCCGCAGCAGCAGCGGCAGCGATGGTGCGCCGACGTCGCTACAAGCTACTGCTGCTGCCTGCTAGTCGCTGCTGCTGCAGCTGCTGCTGCAGTAAGCCAACTCAGGAACGCGCCATCACACCACGTGCCAACGACCACACGCCCCTGATGGGTGCCCGATAGACCCCCCCCCGGCCCCAGCACGCTTTGGCATGGCTAACGCTGCTGCTGGTGCGGTATCGTGCCCCCCCGCCGCCGCCTGCGCCAGAGCTCTGCTGCTGCGGCGGGGAGTTTTGATTACTGGTTGGGCGGCCAAGAGACAATCGCTTGGCCGGACTCCAGGGGGCGGGGGCGGGGGCGGCAGGCGCCCAGCACGGTGGCCAGTGTGTACCATCGCGGCCCTACCCGCTACTATCGCGTCCCGTTGCTGCCGCTGGTGGCGGTCGCGCTCCCCCGCCGTCGCCCAACACACACTCTCCTCTGCCAGCTGCCAGCTAGACGGGTGTACGTTAGCCGTTGTACGGCTTAACACACAAACATCACTCTGTACTTGCCCTCCACTTGGGGGGGAGGCGCGCTGGCGGGGAGTGGGAGCCAGGGCATGGGAGCATAGAACGTACCTGTCCTTGAGTTACCTCCGGCTGCCCGCGGCGCGCCTGCTCCCTGCTGCCCCTTCCTCTCTCCCGACTGTGGTGGCTTATTCCCCCCCCCTC